>JAQGCH010000244.1:0-28092 GCA_034699485.1 Nanhermannia elegantula
GATGACTGTATCCAATTGTTGTCCACTTTTATCGTCCGAACCGTCGACACAATGATTGAGACCATTGTTGAGAGCATTGGTTTCATCTGTTTTGCAGTCATTGGCCGCACAATTGAATGGCGGAGAAGAAGAGCTTCTCTTCACAGGAATTCCGGGCATATGTTGGTTGTGGTGATTGTCTGTCTTGTTCTCTGTGTTCGCTATATGTTTGACCACATTTTCCTCTTTCTTCACATTCGAGCCATTCGTGGATTTGTTGTCAAACGTGTGAACACTTTTGTGTTCAGTATTATTACTATTTTTACTATTAATCGATTTGTAATTATTATTAACTCTTTTGCTTTCGTTTGAATTAAATTTTCGCGAATTATTATTATTTGTGTTTCTGTTTCTGTTCATAATTCGATTTGAAATTAATTTTAATTTAAATAATAATTTAAGTCAAAAATGAGACGAAATAGTGATTTAAGGCGAACACAAAGTGTTAATGAAATGAAGAGATATTTCGTTAACAAAGACTTTGAATGCGTTTTCGGACGAACTAATAGTGCACTAAAAGGTTTGCACTTTATGTCAAATCTATTGCTTTTTAAAAGGAAATCATTTACACATTTATGTTAATTCATTAGTATTATAAATAAATTACGTTACAAAGCATAGGGTGTGAGGGGTCAGCGATCGAGAGAGGGGTCGCTATTAAACATATGCTAAAATAGTGTTACATTTGGGTTGGGGTCAGAGAAATGGCATTTTAGTGTAACGTTGTTTAGTAGTGTCTTAGCTTTTACTTATACAGTACAGCTTTTATTTCATGGATTCAAATGGCTTTACATTTAAATAATTATTATGAGTGTTGCCCTGCATTCGACTTTGCTTTTGTTTAATTTATTTAATCCAATACTAGTTTAATAGCTTTCAGTAATTGGTTTACTTTTTTTAAAATATTTTTCTAATAAATCAAATCTTGATCTGAAAAATGACTGAGTTTTCAAACTTAACTCTGTTTTACTACTAATGAACTTAAAAGATATTATTTAAGGAAAGCTTTAATTAAAAAGTTAATAAATGAGAGATCAATATAGAGATAGGTCTCAAAAAAGGCACTTTACTTGACCTCAAGAATCGATAAAAGAAAAGCATTCGATATTTAAATATGACAAACAGTTATCCCATATTTAATTAGTGGCGTAGCCAGCTATGGGTCGGGGGCCCACTGGTTCCCAAGCATTTTCAGACATTTAAGTGGAGATCTGTTGCAATTTCAGAAATTATCAAATCTTAGAATTTTCTTATGTCTGGCCCCAAACAAAAATTTCTGACTACGGAACTGTATATAAGCTAAACTTTTGAACACAAGTCACTCAATTTTGGATTCATTTCCCATTAGAAGTATTGAAAATCTCTTACAATATTCATTGTTAGTCAGATATGAAAATAAGTTTTTATTTTTCATAGGAGGTATAGAAAGCTATTTCGGAAAAACCTATGATTTGAGTTCAGAACTTAAGTTTTCAATTCAGTGTGAAAAATAACGAACTTATAAATTAATATTTTTTTGCATTTGTATGATTTGTATAAAATACTTAAGAATATTCTGACGTTTATTTGTAAAGTATTTATTACTTTAGTGAAAATACATTAATATGTACTTTAAGTTTATGTTATTTTTATCAAAAGATTTTTATAGAATAAAAATTACTTAAATATTATTGAAGTGTTTGGTTATTACAGTCGATTAGAGTTATCTCGCATACGATTCTTAACCAAAGTTCTTATTTTAGTTTTATATCTATTTATTTCTACCATTTCTTGATTTACATTAATAGAGAGAGTATTGAAGATATAATTGATATTTTTCTCTATGAATTCCACTCTTCGAGAAAGTTGTGTTTGTGCGGTATAATGTTCTTCTGATATATCTTCACCTCTTGTTAGCGCGAGTTTGAATTGTTTTTTAGCCATCAAACACATGACCATTCGTATGAAGAAAATACATTCTTTGTCTGTTTCTAGAAGTGGTTTATTGTCTTTTTTGTTATATAACTTCCAGACTGCAATGGATTTGGACGCGTTATGACTCGCATAACATCTCCAAATCGATTGAATCAGTTTTGCGGCCGGATTTCGGTGTAAAACGTGTTTTTGTTGTTCTTCTTGTATTTTAAGAGCTAAACCGGTGCCGAATATACTGGTGGGCAATGCAAACAAACAAATGCCTACAATTGCACAAAAGAAGATCATAGTTTTGGCAAAAGTTGATTTGACAGTCACATCGCCATAACTATAGTGCAAAATAATTTTCTGTATTAATTACATTTATTACATATTAAAAGAAATTTTCGACATTTTTCAAATACAAACCCTATTGTAGTGAATGTTATATAAAGTAACCAAAAATATTCATTAATTTCCTTATATTTGGCATCTTTTTGGTCTTTTTCAATGAGATATATAATAAAAGCAGAAAACATGAGAACAATTAAAGCAAATAATATTGCGATACAGAGCTCATGGATTTGATCAGAAACTGTAGTTATCATTAATTTCATTATAAAATACATCAATCGATACAATTGAATGACTTGAAATAAATGCAATATTCGGAGATATTCCTCATATTTGAGTTTATATGTGTAGACAATAATAAATGCAATAAAAGTAATGATTCCGAATATTTCAATACTTCTCGTAAATAAATGCGATTTAATGTAAGCTAACTTTCCTTTAAATCCTTGATATTCAAGAATATAAGAAGATGACCATATCCTTAAACTTATTTCTAATGATAGGATAACTGTTTTTAATAGAAAAATGATGTGAACCCTATTTTTTTATTTTGTAAGTCAAAGAATAGATTGAATTCTTACCAATAAGTGCAGAATCAATAATACACTTAAAGATTCCAACATTTCTCTCAGTTTCACTTTTTTCCTGTGAGTGAGTGTTATATTCTTGTAATTCTCTGTCGAATCTTAATTGTTCTTCAAATAAGTTGAATACTATGCAACTCATGAATATAAGAACTAATACAACCAAATGGTAACCTTTTGCATACCCCTTAGGTCTATGAAGTGCACAATAAATTTTTAACTTACATTTGAAAATATTCGACTGCTTTCTTATATTATCAGTCGTTGTATTATCAGAAGAATGATTCCGTGGGTTTGTTTCCTTTCCCTTCAGAACTTTATTAGTAATGAAACTGATAAATGCGAAGAGTATTGCAACCGATACTAAGATTGTTATAATAACTGAACCTTTAATTAGAAAAATAGGAAATCAATGTTTTAAAAATTGTTAATTTTAATAAGTTTTTTAAAGATTCGATGAAACATTATTTTTGTATGTAATGAATATAAACCTGAAATCAATATTAAACTTCTTGAGTAATTGCTTTGATTTGTATTGTCATCAAATGCATAAACCATAGAATTAATTAATAAATTAAAAATTATACTTTCAATTAAGACTGATTTAAATGCCATTCTTATAAACTTAAGCAATCATTAAGTAATTATAGAATTATTAACTGAAAAGTTAACATAAAATTCAATTTGGATTAACTTTTGCTCACTCTCTACAACAATATATTCGTTAGTGTTTTGGTTTATTTAAAACTAATTTTAAGTATTATTCTGTTTTGCTGTAGAGCTACAGATATTATCGTAAATCTCTAGTAGAGAAACAGCAATCGTATTACTTAATGAGCTATAGCTCGCGCTCAAGTAACTTAACAAAGTCTGAACAATATATTGTCAATAAAGTGATATATTTGTGAGAAAGTTAAATATTTTCGATTTGATTATTAGTAATAATTTATTACTAATGATTATTCAATAACTAAACTGGTGAATAAACCAATTTCTATAGAGAGGAACCCTATCAGGACTATTAAGAAGCTTGTAATTCATTTTTTAATCATAACTTTTAATAACTCTTATGTAAGCGATCAAAAGATTCAATTCTTGATTGTATTCAAATCTTAATAAATATTGTGAACTCTTTTTTAAAATCAAATATGAATATTATCTCAAGTTTTACTATGATTTATATATTAGTTTATGTAAACAATTAAAATTTGATAATTTATATATTGTGTACAGTGAACAGTATCCAACTCTGATCCAACTTAATGTGGTTCTTATTTATAGCTAAAAATTAAATCAAAATATTCATAAATTTATGAAAAGTGAAGGAACTTTTAATAAAATCATAGAATTTAGTCTCAAAAATGAATTCCTATTATGCGTTTACAAAGATATTAAAACAGAGTTAACTAAGGATTAACGTTAACATAACTTTTATTAAAATTTAACGGGTTTTGGATAACACTCAAGTTTATTGCATAACATTTATTAGATTAATAATAACCATAATTTAGAGATTAAATTTGAGAAAAATTTAATAAACAACAACTGACTAATAAGTAAAGATAAAAGAAGAAATTAATTAAGTATTTAATAATTAAAAACATTCAACGCGTAAAGTTAGCTTCAGTTGTATTCCACGCAGACTTGCCATTGATATGTTTGTTAAAACTGCTGCCATCATAAGTAGCGTCGTATAGCTTTCCCTTTAAGAATAAATACTTGTCATCAGGTTCTGGTCTATGACTAGCAAAGCCTTCAGAGTAGAACCATTGGGCGACCTTTGCGGCGATTCTCAAAGACGTCTCGTTAATTGTTTCGAGCGGTGGATAAACTCTTCCGTCTTCGCAATCTTTTTTCGACACTAAATCAGCCAATGCTTTAGCGGCCACTAAAAAGACTTCGTCTCTAATCTCATGAACACCACACGCCATCACTGCCAGAGCGACGCCGGGAAATATATATGCGTTGTTTCCTTGTCCTGGATATAGAGTTTTGCCACCAAAGGTCACCGGATCGAAAGGACTGCCACTCGCGAACACACACCGACCCTCTGTATGTCTGTAGGCTTCTTCAGCAGTACATTCGGCTTTACTGGTGGGGTTGGATAAGGCAAAGATCACTGGCTTTTTGTTAATCGCAGCCATCTTTTTAAGTATTGATTCAGTGAAAGCGCCAGATATTGCAGACACACCTTTGAATTTCGATATGAATTAATTGAGTGATGGCTTTGAACTTGAATTAAATGAATGAATGGGAGGTTTAATACTTACCAATAATACAAGAAGGTCTCACCAATTCGACGATCTCTTCAACATTCTTAGTATTTGTGGACTGTTTAGCGTAAATCATCTTATGGCTGTCCTTCTTTCCTTCTCTGCTAAGAGTCACCAAACCATTCGAGTCTATTAACCAAATCCTATTTCGCGCCTCATCTGTTTTCATCCCTTCCTGTTCCATAGCCATCACTATCAGATCTGCTGTACCCAAAGCAGCCTTCAAACAAACATTAGTCATGTAATTATGAGAACGCTTTATTACATATGTGTTTCAATACCTCTCCGGCGCCTTGAAATAAAAAGGTGTGTTGAGTAATCTTAGTTCCAGTAATTTTAAGACTTGCTATTATGCCCGCGACAGCCACTGAAGCCGTTCCTTGAATATCATCATTGAAAGTGCAATATTTTGTTTTATATTTTTCCAAAAGACGGAATGCGTTCGCATTTGCGAAGTCTTCGAATTGTATGAGACAAGAACGACCCCATCTCTTAACAACTGATTCCATAAATTCATCGATCAGATGATTATATTCACTGCCAGTCACTCGCTTTTGCTTAAGACCAATATAATAAGGGTCTGCCAGTAGAGACTCATTATTAGTTCCAACATCTATAGTAACGGGTAGTGTAAGTTCGGGAGGTATTCCACCGATTGCTGAATATAAAGCCATTTTGCCGACAGGTATTCCCATACCATTGGCCCCCAGATCTCCCAAACCAAGAATACGTTCGCCATCTGTTACTACTATTGCCTAAATTTGAATAAAGTTTGTTCTTAATTAAAATATATTCCTCTCAGTAATTGTTTTACTAAAGTTTTGTTTTATTAAAATGTGTGTATATTTGGGTTAACAACTGATTTGAAGCTAAACTGTTGAGAGCAATGATTTAACAAATGTGTATACCTTAACGTCAGGTTCGGGCCAATTCGCGAGAACAGATGCAACTCGTCCGGCGTCATGTACTGTAATAAATAAACCTCGAGGTCTCTTGAAAATGAGCGAATACTTCTGACAGGCGAGACCTACTATTGGCGTATAGACTATTGGCATCAATTCACTGGTGAATAGTTGAAGCACACGATAGAATAGTCTCTTGTTATGGTCTTGTAAGTCACGCAAAAACATGTATTTGGCCAAATCATCCAATGATCTGATATTTTCCATAACAATCTTCACCTGTAAGTCCTGTGTTCTAATGACAGGAGGAAGTAATCCCTTAAGATGTAGAGCTTCTCTTTCCCTTGTAGTGAACGCCAAATCCTATGATATAAATCATGTTTAAGTTTCTGAACTTCCAAAGAAAACTGAACCCAAGTTATCCTAATTAAACCTCTTAAGGTGTGCATGACTTTGGATGTCTTATAACTTATAACTTCTTAATAACTTTGTATTAATAAAGTATGAATTGTTAATAAAAGTAATTACAATTACTCAGCTATTTATTCGTTCAATTTATTAAGACTTATAACAAACACATTGATAATAACGAGCTCTAAAGCCTTGACCTAATCACCTATTTTTTAATACACATTATATTTATTTATATAAAACACTTTATATTAATTAACTTTTATATAATTCGCTATTATTAACGTCTGGATAACGTTAATCCTAATCTATGGAAATGATAACATGAATGAGACTTATGTTATAGACTATGTCACGACTTATCTATTACTTGTCGTAATTGACTTCTGGAGAAATGGAATTTTAGTCTTATTATTATTAATACAGTATAATAATTAATTTTTATCATTACTTTTTTTAGTGTACAACTCATGATCACTGTTATAAAGAGGAAATTTATGAATTTGAGTGAGGAGTAGTCAAGGCTTACCAGATATTTAAGTAATTTTCATCTCAAGCACATTAATTACTGAATTAAATCGCTTCAAGCGAAATAAATATTTCTCACATTTCTATTAATTATAATGGTTTTGTTCCGATACTTATCTGTGAAAAACTAAAGCTCACCATAGATTAGAAAAGAGAAGCAATAACTCTAACTTTCTATTTATTGTTTTCAAAACCGTTTCATATGACATAACCTCTTAAGATCATACTTAGAGATAGCATTACTTTTATCTTTTGGTGTTTTTAATTAATTATCTGAATAAATGTTCAGCTTTTTAAATGAATTGCGTTTTCAATAAACAGCTGTAAATAATTTTGTTCTCAAATAAGGAATTACGGCATTTGAGTCATTCAGGAATACATTCCTGAGATTGAAAACTTTTTCATCAGAGCTTTATTTGAAATAATTCGATAATCTCTCCAAATAAACGTCTATAAAGATGTAAAACAAGGTTTTAGTAAAGAATTTAATTTGTGTGGAGTTGTAATTAATTGTAAAGTGAAAACCTACTTAAATATTTCTGTGTTTTATAGGCCATAAAATATGTGATACTTGTATTACAGTTTAATTAATGTTAGAAATAATTCAATTTTAGATTAATTTAATTTGTTTCGCATTAAAAAGGATTTACTGAATCAAAACGTCCTTAAAATGAGAGAAAATGATAGAAAATGAATGAATGAACAAATGATGCAATGAGTTGTCATGTTCTGATGCAATCTTTACCATACCTTATATGATGTCACTCAGCACTAATCCTAAGTTATAGTTTTCACTTTAATCTTATGTAATGTAAGATTGGCTTAAAAATTATTCGATAAATAAGTCTTAACTTATTGCTGATTTTCCAGATTATCACTAAATAAACTCAAATGAGTATAAACTTAATTAAATGTGAAAACTGTACAATATCTCAATGTATTACAGGTATAATAATTAGAAAGCAATTCAAACACATATCAGAAGAGTTAACCATAAAAAAAGATAATCTTAAAGAAAGAACGAAAATGATAGCATTCCATGACTACTACAACTAGAAAGTTAACAAACAATTAAATTAATAGAAAGTTAGTTTGAAATATAGAGACAATACAACTAAAAATAGAGATAATTATAGGATAAAAAAGATAGAGACAAACCTTATTAACGTTGGGCTCTCTGAGAAGATCCATACCATGGAGTTCTTTATTAGTCATTTTATGATTACCAGTGCTAAACCACCTGCTATGATGAGTAACACCAATGCGATGATAATGTCTTGGGCCAGCACACAAACAACGGGTAGACTTTTCACAATCGCACCGACAATTTGAAAGTTTGTGACTACAACATGCGCATTGAGAACGAGGTTCACATTTAGCTGATATCAGACCCATTATTAAAGAACAATAGTTTCGAGATATAGATAGCCGTTGACAAACATGTGAACGGCTGGCAGTGATACTGACACCCAATAACCTAACACTCGGATTGTTTACAGTAAAGAAGCACTTCTCTGATCCCAAACTCTGAGTATTTGGTTTAGAAATCGGGAAATTATAGCGATTGTGATAATAATAGAGTTTGCTTTCGCTTTGGGCATCATTTGTCTGTGAGCTATAGGCAGTAGCGCTCACTTTCTTTAAATTGTTAATATTTTTTAGGGCATTCATTTTTGACGTAAAATATCGACGCAATTGCCGGCACTCACTCATGACGAGGTCAACAAGTTGTGTGATTACAATTATTAGATGACTTTCTTGTTTTAGTTTTCACTTTAAAAGCAATTTTTTCTTATTATTAACTTTTTGTTTCGCATTTTCTGCTTTAAACTTTGGAGCAGTGCTTGCATTGGTTTCATTTTTGTGCTTTTCATGGACAGGTCGGGTATTAAAAAAAGATCATTATTTTTAACAAAAATAACACAAAATAAAGATTTATTATTTTTGAAGGCAAGAAGTGATGATTGCAATGATATGAACAAAGGGCTAATTGACTGACGAGATATGGAGATAGTGAGAGAATTTGACAATGAATTGGTCTCATTATTGCAATTGAAAACATTTTTCTGTACACTTATGAATACTATTATTGAAAATGTACTGATTAAACATTTACAATAGGCTAATAATAATAGATAAGAAGCAGTGCATGTGATATATATGTTACATAATATTGAACATTGAGGGCATGTCATTATCGAGTGAATCAAATGGTATACAATTAAGACTGACTCAACTTATTGGTTGATTTCAACAAAGATAGTCTATTGATAAGAAAGCATTTTTTCCTTTCAATACAGTAATCAATATTATTAGGAGTAAGTCAGCTCTGAAAATACTGTTTTTCTCTTTGTATAACGCGACTAATTAAATGTGAAAATATTGAGTCAAAAACAGTAACTATTTTTATTAGATTAGAATTGCGTGAAAACCTCAATGACAGCAATTATCGCTATATCTCTAATGAATTTTGATTTTCTCTCTAAACCTCATTAATCATATCCATAAAGCTGAGGGCTATCTCTCCATAGATTCTTCAGATCTTATTTACTTCTTGTTACTAAGAAATTGTAAGCTAAACATCAATGATTCGGTCGGATATCCTTTTCTGCGAATATTTCACAATAATTTATTTCTCAATAATATGATTTTTTTTTGCTTCTAGTTTTTGAAACTTTTTTAATGAGCAGTACTTTCAATAGAACAATAGATAATTTGTTACACTTTAGAAATAGCAATAAATTCAAGAAAATCATTGCTATAACGCTCAGAGCGAATAAAATTATAATTTGTGTCTAATTCTAACGTAATTTCAAAATTTAATTTACTTCTTACAGAACAAGTTTAGCAAAAGATCAAGTAATCAATGATTGAATAACTTTTTCAATTAATCAAAACTTGAATTTATGATTCAATAAATATTAATTTTTTTCTCAAATTTATTGACTTTAATCTCCGATTTGGCATTCAGTCTATTAATACAGTATTAATAATTGGGTTTTTGAATCTAATTTAATAAATTATAGAAATTTTCAATTAATTTCTAGAAATATAAGTCAAGTTTTCCATAGCTATCAAAAAAAGTTTTCATTTCAAAGGTTTAGAAGTTTTAGTTTAAGTCACTGAGGACTAAAAAATTAATTTCCTTTATTTGCAAAAATTAATTAAAAAAATCACAATAAATGTGAATCACATGAAAAACTAATACAGAAATTAATAAATCATAAAAGACTTAACCTATAAGTGATAGTTCTGGTAATTAATCGTAAGGTCATTGAGACTCAATTTTAATTTAATTTAATATGACTTTAGTATCAAAACCAACACATCTGTCACTCTATGGCTATAATAATGTGAAAAATTGCTGTTTTGAAGGATATAATTAACACTTATGTACACCACAAGTGAATTTCAAACTTTTGAGATCAATATTTTGTCAAATTAATTATGATTTTTAAAGCGATAACTCATTAACTGATGAAATAGTGGTTTAAATATTTCATTAATTTTATTTAATTTCATAAAAAAATTAAATTTCATAAAAAAATTTAATTTTTTGAATATGTTTTTGTTACTTTTATAGCAATGAATTGTCATTTTATGATAAATGGGTTTTAAAAAATGGTATAACTATTAAAAAGCGTTCAAATTTAGTTTAAAAGTTTTTTTTATTTTCAATCAATTTCTAGAAAACACGAAAATTTTTATATTTTTGATGAAAATGTGACTATTTTTTCACCACTTAGTCATATGTAATGACAAACCCTTTCGATAGTAATTGATATTTGAGTTCAAGAATATTCTGTATTTTCATTAATAATTGTTTTATTTATGAGACTTTTTAATGACTTTTTAATTAAATTTTTAAAAATAATTTAAATGTTTTGCAGATTTGTGTCAATTGAGTGAAACATAAAATAAAACCATTTTTTTAATCAATACTCACATTGTCTTCAATGCAGTTAAATATTAAATTAATAACAAATTGAGCGAAATATCACTCTATTTAGTGATGAAATTATTCAAAATCAATAAATTTGATACAAAATGAAATCAAGTCTTTAAGAAAAAGATTGCAAAAATTATTATAACATTTCATAAGACATAACACAGAATGAGTTTGCGTCAGATATTCTCTATTGAAGGGAATACAGAATGCATTCAATGCTAACTTTTAAAGCTTTACTAAAAAAAGGATATTCTGAGCTATAAATAGGATGTGAGACTGCATTACCTTAACTGACACTTCCTTTATATTTGAACAATTATTAAATAAATTGTCTTTTTTTAACAAAAACTTCATATAAATAAAATATATGTATTACTTAATGAATAACAATCACTAAATGATATTAAATAAACTCTGAATTGAGTGATTTGCTAACTGTAAGAATTGAGATCATTATTGAATTGTATTCTCTATACTAAAGGCGGCGGTATATGTGCTCACTATTACATAATTTGCATTATACAAGTCATTGAAGTGTATGCCTGGTATGCAAGTCTGATATAATATCTATACGTCTAGTATAGCATGACTTTTGATGTTTATAAAGTTACAAAAACGATGTGTAACCTGATGTTTAGTTTTTACTACAACAAATTTTTTAATGTAATTGTAGTTTAATATAACACTATTCGCTACAAAGTGAAAGTCAGTCAAATTCTGTAATCAGTCGATTGAGATTACAGTGATATCTAGCCTTGGGTACATTTCTAGACTTGGAAAACAAGAGATATGAAAGCCTAAAGTTGGGAGATCACCCTCATATCACATCACATCACATATCATACTATTTATTAATGGGTTGATTTAAGAATACAAATATTTAAATTATATTCTCATGTTTAGGATGACGTCTAAACAAATATTGTAATCACACAACCAATTGCTATATTAATACCCATATGAACACGTTCTCAATGCGCATAGTGACATTTAAAAAAATAATCGACTTTAAACCCAATTGGGATAAAAATTCTGTCTGAAAAAAATCTCAAATACAACAGTACTTTACAAAGTTTAGAATTGTCTAAAAAACTTTGAATTTTCTGATTATATTTTAAGAGGATTTAAAGTTTGAAAGAAGTTTATTATTGAAAAGGTGACAAAAATAAGCGAAAATTTTGAGAGAAAATAGTAGAATACTATAGTAGTTGACAGAAATGCTCGCAAGCCTTTGTGTTCTACGAAAACAAATAAATTTTAGCACAAAATACCTTAGAAGGTGGTCGTGACCAAAATTTATTTGTAAACTTCTGGAAACCAGAGTAGTTCAGTATCAATAAATTTACTTTATCTGACTTCGTCTCTATTGTTGGAAATCACACCACTTTTTTATTAAGTATTACAGAAACCCAACAATAGATGTGAGTGACTTAACGTGACTTAATGTATATCTGAATATATATCTGTATATTAAATTTCAAGTTATATAAGTATAATAACATTGAAAAAAGTATTGAGAGTATTGAGCGCATACTTATAAATGCAGAACACAGACAACATATTTTTTGTGTTTCCTTTTACTTTGAATAGTATTTTCAAAAAATTGAAGTTTTGAAAGTTGATCAGAGGGAGAAAGAGAAGGAAAGACTGACAGACAGAGAAAGACAGCTGTTATTACAGGTATTGCAAAACTCTTTTCAAAGTCTGAAACAGAGACTCAAAAACATGATAAATGAATGAAATTCATGAAAACATGAATATTATACAAAAGAGATCAAATGTAACACAATTTAATGGATTTTTAAATTAAATAAATTTGTGAATTATAACTTAATCTAGATATAAAAAATAATTTAAATTAATTTGTTTTCAATTCATAAATATACTCACGATCTTTATATTTTCTAAAAACTTGTTTACAGCAGAAAAGTTGTAACGTATATGAAGTCTATGTTTTAGGAAATGAAACAAATCTTCCTCTTTTAGGAAAAAAGTGGTGTAAATGTCGTAATGAAGCGGAATTTCCCCTGTTATTGGTTAAGACAAACTTATTAACATATTAGCATACATTTAATTCACAATAACAAATTATTTTAAATCCGTAAACATATTTTATAACTTTATTTGCTTGCACTTAAATACAAATTATAGCATATAACTTATTAGACAGCGTCCATTAATTATATAACTCAAAAGGGGGATGGTGGGGGTCCAGCGATCAAAAAAGGGGGGCGATGGAGGTCCAGCGATCAAAAAATTTCAATAACGTTAAAATAGCGTTACATGGGGTAGGTGGGGGTTAAAAATAGCTCAGTTTTTCGTTAATTTAACCATGATACCTTATGAAACAAATTAAATTATGAAAAATTAGAGATTTTAATATTTCTTCTCAACTGGCGGTTATCTCCGACGGTATAACAATATTTCGTAAAAAATTGAGAAATGAAACCTTTAAAACGATTAACACAGTTATCAATAAATCAAATTATTTTTCTTTAACATTTCACCACTGAATTGCTCTTAGGATTTGATTTTTACAAAATACTAAACATTAGGTTAAAGTCTTCGAAAACTATTTATATTATAACTTTTAATATAGCATAAGTGCTTATATTCATATTTCAATGATTGCTATGCGACCAGTTTTATGACTAAAATAATTCTTAAGATGAATGAAAACTCAATATAATAAGCATATTGTTCGACAAAATTGACGTATGCGTAAGGGGTCCACAATTCTCAAAATGATAAAAAGTCTATATAGTTCTTAACTTGAATTATATTATCTATCAATAAAATGCAAGCTTTCAGTGTTGTGTTTTGAACGGTATTGAAAACACTTCACATTTATATGCAGTAAATATAACGGAATAATTAAATTTCTGTGCAAAACATTCAATATATTCTTAGGTCAGTTTTATTAAAGTTTGTAAGTTTATTGCCAGAGGTTCTCAGACTTGTAGTACGTGTGTAAATAGGTAGTACTCGAGGGTCTCATGTGGTACGAGAGATCATTGTCGAAAAAAAGAAAATGTAAACAAAACAGAATGAAATTCAAAAAAGTGTATTTGAATTAGCAATTAATTACTGTATTTGTTGGTGCACTAAAATTCAGCCCATAGCAAAAAGTTATACGTAGGGGAAAAGTCTGGGAATTGCTTTTTCAGGCAGTTAAAAATGTAATGTTTATTGAGATAAAAAAAATCAAGAAAACAAATTATCAACTTTTATAACTATTTTAATCACTTAAGAGTAAAAATGGCATCAATAACATAGTTTCTAAATAAATACTATTTAATACTGCCTTTATTTTCATAAGTTTAGTGTCACATAAATTGAAATATTGAAAAACAAATAATTAAATTTAAAAAAATTTACAAATGAAAAATTCAATCATTTATGCATGAAATTAGTGCTCGCGTGAGAAATTACTTTAAGGCGAAAAACATTTTTTGTGGTTCAAACTCCTAGTTTTTTAATAATAAAAATATATTCATATTAAATTGACTTAAAAGTGACAAAGAATGCTTATATTTAATGGTATAAAAAGGCTCCAAACTCAGTTCAGGAGCTTTTTTAGGCTGAGGCTCAGGAGCAGTAAGTCTAAGCTCAGTTGGGATCAAACTCAGGCTCTTACCTCTGAGCCTGTTGTATTATAATTATTGTTTTTTCCTAAATTATTTGTTGTAACTATAATTTATTGAAAAACAGCTAGTTAATACTTAATATATAATCTAAGGTCCTAATAAAATACAAGTTTATTGCACAAATTAGTTTATTGACTGTCTTTATAAACAAACTCATAAAAGACTTGTAATTTTTAGTTTGTTCAACAGTGTAAACTCATTGAGTTAACCAATAAAGTTTATATTCTATTGTAATTAAGGTAACTTTTAAATCTACAGATATTATAATTAAGCTTAAAATACATTAAAATGCTCTTTTGCTGCAAATAAAAATAAAAAATTTTACTAATTTATGCAAATATTAGTATCGATAAAAAAATATAAATAAATACAGTAAAACTTCGTTATAACGAACCTCTTTAGAGTAGATACGTTTTATCTTCATTTATCTGATTAGAACCTGATTATAACGAATTTAATATTACTGTACTTTTTATTTTCATGTAACTTTAAATTAAGGATCAAGGCTCAGTTCAGTCTCTGGGATGGGAGCCTAGTTACTGAACCTGTGTGCATAATTACTAAGTCTAGGATTTTATGCATTTTAAATAGTCTTTGATAAGTAAATTATTTTACAAAAAGTAGAGTAAAGGTTTTTCCTAAAAATATTTTACCAAAAATGTAAGTGTAAAGTACTTTTATTTTCTACTGCTGTATCTTTAATTTTATTTGAATCTATAACCAGGAAATACTTTTACTTTTCTTTTGTAAAAAAATTTACTTATCAAAGACTGTTTAAAATACATAAAGCCCTGAATAATTACTGAAATTCATAAAATTGATTACTACAGTAGATCAGCAGTAGATATATAACAAGATATGCCATAATCTATTTTTAACTTACAAAGAGACTTTAATAAAGAGATTATGCATATACAGCGTTATTCCAATTAAAAGGGTTTAAGTTTTTTATCAAAATAAAAAATGACTAAAATGCAATTTAATGATCTTGGAGATAATCTTTGAGAATCTTATTTATATGACTAAAAGTTAGGAATTATAATAAATATTAAAATAATGGCACCAGAAAAGTAAGTCTTGTCCTTATAATAAATCATAGGCTTAACTTATATATCAAAATATGATTATCAAAATTAGTATTAAAATAAGGTCTTATGCGTATTACCGGTATTACAATTTAGTTCAAAAAAATTATTTATTACTTTCGTATAATTTTATTTTCATACAAATTTATGATAATTATTGATTTAATTACCTTTTCAATGATAAATCTCAAATTTATGATGATTTTCAAATCACAATTATATTCAATGCGCGCAACACTACATAAATTCAAAAAATACTTTTAACTTAATTCTAATTTTCAGCGCAATAAGTAATTTAAATAAAACAAACAAACTCTTTCATACAGATAAAAACACGTGAAAGTGAACAGTCAGCCAACATGTGAACCAATCACTGTTAGAATGTAATGATTGTCGACAACTGTCAAAAATAATTTAATAAACTGATAAAGAAGTCGTGACATTTACTGTAATGTAGTTGGATATGAATATTATTCAGATTAATAAAACAAAACCTATCTTTTGCTAAAGTAATCGCAATCCTGTTTATTGCCTACGTATCTCTTTCTTACACACATGAAACTATTGTGCCATAAAGTCTACAGGAGGTGGTGTTATTAGTTTTATGTATGTCAAGTATGGTCTGATTTGCTGTCATTGATGGCTATTTAGTTAAATTATTGTTTGGTTAAAAGGGTTCAAATCAAACTCCATTTCAATGTTCACTGGACCTCAATAACAAAGTTTACTTGTAATGCAAAATAGTTTTTTTTATTCAATTCAATATATTCTAAGTTTTTATCAATTATATGAAAGTAAAAAATTAATTATATAAATAATAACACTTTTAATTTTCTGTTTTTGATAGTGAATAACAAAATACATTTTAAATATTGATTGCATTGCTATTAAATTAAGAGTTTCGATATAAATATATATATGTATATGTCAGTGGCGTAACTAGAAATTTTTGGTTGGGGGGGCTAAGCGTAGGAAAAATCAAAGATATGGCAATTTTTTAAATCGCCACAGACCTACACTTAAATTCAGAAAAATCTATGTGGGGGCTATAGCCCCCCTTAGCCCCATAGGTAGTTACACCAGTGGTATATGTGAATTGTTAAGCAATATTAATCAACTGGTATTATTCAGTTTTTAAAAAAAATTGAGGATTCATTTAATTTGATATATCAGGACAATAGTCAAGTAGTACAGTCACTCAAACAAAGTTTGGAAAATCCTGAAAAGTCCAGTTCGCGCATCGATAAAAATTAAGAAGCAAGACATTAATAATTGTTTAGTCCCCGGAAATGTCATTTTATTCAAATTGATGAGAACTTAATTTAAGTGAAATAATGAAATTAATTCTCAACCCCTTTTCTCTCCGCATCTTTTCCTAAATGATATGAACATATCTTTGTTTGAGTGACTGTATGCTTTTCTCAATAAAAAGTCCGTCACCAGGCCTTGGTATTTGATACCCCTTGTTAACAAATAAAGGGAATGAAAGACCAAGGCCTGGTGACGGACTTTTTGTTGAGAAAAGCATACAGCCCAGTACAGAAATTCTAGTCCCAATCAAGTACTTGAACTAAACTCAAAGCCAGTTGTGTGGTATGGGCCAACATCTCAAATAACCCTATCATTTGCTTTTTCATTTATCGGGGGTCGACTGCTCTTAAATGATTTGTTAAGACTTGTTCTGAAACGGAAAGATGAATATATTTGTTTACATTCATTTGATATATGGTATGAATCTTCTAAGTTTTTGAGATCTTTACAGAACAACTCTGTATCAAAATATACTAAAATTTTGGTGTTCACTATTTTGCTTTCTATTCCTCATAGTGTTTCACTGATCAGTCACTAATCACTGCTAACAATGTGATGATAAATGTTGACAAATGCTATTGATATAGGAATTATACTCAGCATTACCCAAATGCGTGTTCATTGAGATTACAGTAGTTGTACAGATATTTTAAGTCTAGTCTCTATTCAATAGTTTAAATATCATATCAATTTTTTCAACACATTGTTTTATCATAACTTAAAGTTAATTAAAAATTTTTGTTTAAAAATAATAAATGTTTTGCGCAGTTTAAGAGTTTACACACTTTTAGTTACTATTGATATATAAATTAGTTCATTGAAAATGGAAATTCAAGTTCTTAATAGCAACAGATTTAAGCCAAAAAACGATTTTTGTTTAACAAATAGAGATAATCATTAAATCTATAATTAGATGTTTATACAAAAAAGGGTTATTTTCCTTCTTTGAAAATCCTTTATTTCAAGGCTTAGTAGCTTTCCTTAAAGTGAAGTAGAGATAAATCATTGACGAGTATTCATATCATAATTCCAATTAAAAAAATCAGGAAATGGTTGTGGCCCTAAATTAGCGGTTGAGTCTCTCAAAGGCATACCATATGGCACACTTTGAGCCTGGTGTGGTGGGTATGCTTGTCCTCCCCAATTGGCAGCATTTTCATTAGGTCTTTGCCATAAGAATGGTACGTCTCCAGGATTTTGTAAACCCGAGAATGGTTGCGGTAATGGCATTGAATTCATTACTTCAGGTGAAATTAGAGACATATTTTGATTTACACTACTTATTGGTTTATTTTCAACAAGTTTTTTGGTTTTTTCAAAACTTTCTGACGCATTTAAATCGTATTTATTTTCATTCTTATCCTTATTTATATTCTTCACTTCTGGAATGAATCTGAACTCCACTTCATCCCAATCAATATTTTCTTCGTCCGAATTACTTGGGTCTTGATTTGCTTGATTTGAAATTTGAAATTTATTAATTTCTATTTTATTGAAATATAAAAAAATATAGTCAACAACTCTTTAAAAATGCTATAGAAAGCTTTGATACCATTATTTCTTGTATTATATGATTGAGAGTTTTCAAAGTTTTTGGTAGTTTTGATTCTTTCAAAAGGCTTGTAATCATTTAAAATTTTGAGGCCTGAGTAGTCATTAATATAGTTGACAATATGCAGATCCCCATTACTATCAGTGTATTGATATGTTCCGATGGGCTTATTTCTAATGTTTTCATTAATAGGTATATTGAAGTTCTGTCCATTGTCTGTCGATATGAATTCATTTTTTCCATGCATAACATCCGCAAAGAGCGCATCTCTCGCAACAGCAGTTCTTGAAAGAGTAGCATAACTTTGCTCTAAATCAGAGAAAGATAATGGACTTTTCTCTTGAGATGATATGGAAGGAAATGCTATTCCCGATGTTGATGGCAATGCTTGAGACGCACAATAAGATAATGATAGAGATACTAATACTGATATAATCAAGTGTTCTCTCAAGTAATTCTGTTGGGAATAAAGAATAAATTATTCAATAATTAATTAAAGACTCAGCAAAAAGAAGTTCATGTAATTAAAGTTCAATGTCCCTAAACTTTACATTGCTTTATAAAATAGAGCCATAGAATAACATACGAAAAACTAACTAAATCTGTGCCACTTTTTATGCATTAAGAGTATATTATTTATCAAAAATCGATAATATATTAAATTTTTCTCTAACTTTAATCTTTTCTCATCAAAATTTCCGTTAATTATAGTATTGACTAAATCTATATCTTTTGACGAATAATTATTTTAATATTTAGCATATATTAAAGTAATTTAAAAGCAAAAAACAAGACTTAACTTACCATTATTTATATAGACTTATATGTTCCTAATGTTAATGTGTATAATACTTTGAGAGAACTTTGTTTTATGAGTTGGCTTTTGAAGGGAGACAACTGTATTGATATTATCCAAAAGCTATTTATTTCAAAAGCAGTTCTTATGCATTTTATAAAACAAAAGTGAATAACTCCACCCGATTAATGTGAAATTGATATAAAGGCCGTTAAAAAGCATGAGAAAGATTTAGTTCAAATGATTCGTTTTCAGGGAAAGCTCAAGAATATTGGCTGAAGGAAAGCAATTTAGAGCTTAAGATATTCTCAGTCTTCTCAGACAGTCTATAATTGATGGGCCTGTTTATTGATGATAACTAGAGATAACAGAGTTTTCAAGTTATTAGATTTCTATTAGGACTTATAGGGACTCAAATAAGTTATTCTTTGTTTTAATATAATTATTGGTCTAATTTTTTGTGCTCATAAATAGTAATGACAACAAATCTAACCATTGAAGGCCATCAAGAATTGTTTCAGTAATTTTTTTCTAAAAAAACACAAGATTTGAATAATGAATCGCTTCTTTTTTCATATATTCTTTTCTTGTTTTCTTTCATACTTCAATTACAGTAGTGGGTGAGGGCGAGGCATTCTCAGCTGCCTTGAAACAGATCAAAAAATAATATATACCAGTAATACAAAGAGCAATATATATTTTGTTCGATACCTTGAAAATAATATAATACAAGTATCAAAAGACAAGGTGAACCATAATTGAACCGATTTCCATAAGAAGGGCCTATGAGTATAGCACTTTGTATATACTCATAGGCCCTTCTTATGGAAATCGGTTCAATTACTTGTAACAGGCTCACTGACCACCTCATTCATGTCAATTTACGTGAGGTTTTGTTGCAAAAAGAGAATTAAGCACTTTATTAGCTTAACTTTTGATTAATATTAATAAAATTAAATAACAACAATGTGCTATTATTACATATTTAAGAATTTTTGATTATTCTTGAAAAATATTTTATTTTTCTTGATATTTATCATAATATGTGCGACTCTAACATCACTGGAAAAACTCTACAATGGAAGTTAATTTAGGTCATGTTAGCTGAACAAATCTTACACATTATGATAGGGATTAATGGATTGACTATAAATAATAGTTCAATTCAAAAATCTTTAATTAAATGTCTTGAAATCAATTTTTCAAATGAGATTAAAATAAATTTATTAGAATATAAAATAATTAGTGAAATTAAAATGTGTTCTTTTCTTTTATTAAGAAATTTATGTAACGTTAACGCTAAAAGATAACTAATACTAAAATTTAAGTATATTTAGTAATAGGCACTCACTGGCAAAGTTAGTTCCAAAAAAGAAATGAGAAAACTGATGACAATGTCGACGATGGCCAATATAATCCATGGCATTAAAAGCCATTTCGATTTCTGTTTTGTAATTTAAATTTCAATATTATTAATATATTGAATAAATAATTGAACTTAATTTTCATACTTTAACCAGACCTACAAATAGAAAACCCGACGCAGCTATGAATAGAACACTTTCGATCCCAAGTGAAAATACTTTTATGAAATATTAATCAAATATTGAATGATAATGAATAATAAACTTAATTACGAAATAATGTTTATTATCAAACTCACACATATAAAATATAAAAACACTTTCTTCTTCTAACATGTGTGCAATACTCCATAATAAGTCAAAAATACTTGTCGCCTGAATTACAAACAATTTGTTTAAATTGCATTCTTTAAACGGCTAATAATTATAAAAGAATTACCATAGAAAAGATTCCTGCCAGAACACACCCTTTCCATAGCTCTAAACATGTACAAAACTTTTGAATGGTTACTCTTACCATTTTGTAAGCATTCTTAAACTTAAATTCAATTTAATAGCTAATTGAATGAAACGGAGACATTATTCTGACACAAAAAGACAATTTTACAATTTAGAGTTGCAATTGATTTGATTTTATATAAAAGCATTTCATTTGATAAGAGAAAACAGTTAAGCTCAGTTGTGATCAATGATAAAGTAATTCTGGCAAAAGACAAGCGCATCAAAGCTAACTAGAACATTGTGAATTATGTGCATCACCTCTAATTGTGGTTTCCAAGGAAATAAAAAAATTAACGATATAATTATTGTATATTTAAATGAGATACTATTACATCATAGCCCAAAATTCATTAAAGTCACATTTTTCATAACCCTATGTTGAACCCAAAACACGTAGTGATTCAGTACACGATACAAAGTTAGGAGTCATTTACTGCACTGATAGAGATTCGGTTGCAGTATTTTGAATGACCAGCCCCTGGACATCAAAAGTAGCTCCAATTTTTGAGTTTACCTTATGCTTACTTTATGATAAAAAATTTAATTTTTTTAATAAAAGAATTAAATTGAAATTAAATTAGTATTTAGTTAATGAAACATATCTTACGCACGATTTGTGCCATTAAACAATTCAACGCTTTTTGGAGCAAATTCTGCACGACTACAAAATTTATAACAAACTTCTTTTTCACTAATAATACTCAAATTACTTTCTTTTCTTCAGCCTATAAAGAATTTTTACAGTATAACACTGAAAATTATAATTAGAGGTATTGTTATTAGTATTCTAAATACAGTATCTCTTATTAATGTTTAGCCTTCTATAAAACCTGCGCTCCAAACCTGAAAATCCGAGCCAAACCTAAACGTCTGGCAAACTATTGTACAGATATTAATATATTCTACTTGTCATTATACTTGCTTCTGATTCTTCAACTGAATTAAAATATTTCAGAAAATGTCTAGTCTTTAGTTATTACTTTTCATAGGGATTAAAACAATTTATTTTCAAAGTTAATTCAAAAAAATAGTGATTTACAATTTAATTATAATAATAAACAAATTTGAAAATATGAATAGTAACAAATTATTTATTAAAAAAATTCTCTAATTTTGGTTTATCTAATTGTTCCGCTTGCATAATTATATGCACATTTAATCATTATTTACTGTATTTAATATAATGATCTAATTTAATAAAATATGATGAATGGAGATATCCAGTCAATTGAGATAATAGGAACAACATTTGGCATTCAATCGTCAAATGATTAGCTCTTTTTTCAGAACAATATTAAATTCATTTGAATGCATGCACTTAGAGTTTGTTTAATACATGATTAAATTTGCGTTCATCTAAATCCAAATCAATTATAATGCATCGCAATAATGATGTGCACAAATTTTAGGTAAAATTTAATTTAGATTAATGACATTCAATTCATATAAGATGAGTATTTGCTTCAATTATCAATTAAAGTCATATCTTAAGTATCTTAAGTCTCATGCACTTAACTATTGATATTTTAAAGCAATAAAAGAATGATATAATTGAAAATAGTTTCAAAGCGTTAAATCAAATTCAATTTTATATTTGCTTCACTGAACTTCACGGACAGTTAAATTCGGAAATGTTTCAAAGCTTACGATCTTTCTCTTATATTTATTGAGTAAACGTTACCTTTAGGAGGAAGTTAGCGCTATCTGAAACCCCTTGAACTTATACTTGAGTTATCGAATAAAAGTTTCTTTATATACAGCACACTATTTAGTGATGATATTCTATTATTAGTCCTTTGATACCTATTATAGGTTAATAAGCTGTCAAAACAATCCAAAATTAGTGCTCTTTTTGAAAAAAATAAAAATAAAAAAATAAAATAAAAATTGTCTGTTCAGTCATCCTCTAAAAAAATAGTTTGGCAATAAACTTCTGTCAATTACCTCCAGGAAATATGTATTACAGTAATTTTGCAGAACAATCCTCACAATTGAATCAACTGAGGAATGGGTCGAATTCGAATGGAGTTTATGACTATAGACAATTCGGATTTAGAAAAATGCTGAAAAGTGAAAATATTGATGAGTGTCGGCAAATAAAAACTGACGTTAATACCAATCAAAATGTGGTTCTATTACATAAAATCGCCAAAACTTCTGCAGTGATGCTCTACTCAACTATTAGGATAAGACAGGGAAGAATTTTTGAACTCGTAAGTCATTAATTACTTAAAATTATAATAAATTTAATAAATATAATTGTTTAAAATACTAAATAATTGATTTAATGCTCATTTTTTATGCGCCATAAACTTCTTGAATTAGATTATGTCGTTTTAAAAGTCAAAGTGCTCTGTATTGTATTAAATTATTGCTTTGTTTTGACTTTTGCAGGACTTTTATATTGTTATAGTAAAGGATTATCACACAGTTATTGTTAGCTTTGATTTACCTGTATTATTATGATGTACCTGTACCTATGATTTACGGTATTATTATACTGTATCTGTTAGATGTATCAGTACATCTATAATCTTTCATTGCAGGTACTAATAACTTATAAGAGTTAAATTTGATATTTTTTTTATTTAGTTGAAACAGTTTTAATGCGATCAATACGATGTATTCCATATATAATAATTATCAAATATAAGATATGATTATAGGAAATTACCCTCTTTGATAACTATTTTTATGTAAATTGTAAATCTAGGGTCAGAATTACATAAATTTATCTAAAAATTATATCAATAGTTCAAACACATGTTGGACTATTAGTCTCATTGCCCTTTTTATTCGCGATTTATATCCAACATACTATTGAACAAATCATAGATCGAAACTTATGCTCTTATTATAGTTTTCGAGATATTCGATTTTAAATCTCGAGAATAGGATGGAACAGTGAGGTTGAACTTCATTAAAATTAGTTATAAATTGAGAGCTTTTATTTTTTAGAATTGAGTCTGATTAATTTTTTTGAAAATTTATTCTAATTGCAGTGTAATCATTACATTTTTATAAGACAGCTATTGTCGGCAGTTCTTATGGTACATTATTTGGTATCTTACACTGTACTAGCATGTATTGTACTGTAAATTACTTCTATTTGCATGTGTTTACTATAAATACAAGTAGACTCCGACTTTGGCAACTCGTCGGTTTGCAAGAATTGAGTGCCAAAATCAAAACTCTTAACATTAGAGCCTTATATTAGTAGTCGATGCGCAACAAATCAGTTGGCATAATCGAATTTTACTTTAATCCTGTTGCCCAAATCGGGTCAAACTGTATCAAATAAACAGATGCAAACAGATTTTTGTCACTAATATTTAATATTAAATTGTCTTAAGATTTAATTTTATTTATTGTATAATAATATTAAAATAAATTATACTCTATGATACCTTTATATATTTAAAACGGGTCCGGGTCAATTGCCCGAAACCCGGCTGCCCAAAAACCCTATTGCCCGAGAGTCGATTGCCCAAAAAGCCAATTGTCCGACAGGTAAGATTGCCCGACCTAACCTAATCAAAGACTTGGCACACAATATATTAAGCAAGAATGTAGCTTTTGCTATAAAATATTAATGTTTCCATTTTAAAGAGTTGGTATATTTTGAAAATGGACTGGGGAACAAAGCGAGGCTGTTGTAGGTGACCTACTTGTTACGGACGGTAGGACTAGATATAGCTGCGAGGCCCGAAGAACCGAGCTTATATCCATTGTAATCTAAGTGTACACCTGTTTTGAAATTGTATGAATCAAAACGTAATTTTATCTTCATTTTCCACGTACTTAATGGATTACGCCTAAATGTTGTTTTATTATATGTTAAATTGTCGGGAAACTGACTTTTTGGGCAATCGACTGTCGGTCAATTGGGTTGTCGGACAACCGGTTTTCGGGCAATCGACCTAGACCCCTTTAAAACTGTCTTCTTTAAAAATATCTTTATATTCTAGAATTAAATTTAGAAATTATTCGATATTTTAATACATTCGAATCATCAAACCATTCAATTTTCATACTATTAATAGTTAACTAATTAATGAGTTGAAGAAGAAAAGAATTAAATTTAATAAACTATTGTTATGTTTCCAATTATTTCAATAAAAATCTATCGATTTTTAAAATTATTTCATCTTCACATTAAATTTAAATCATTTATATTTCATTTACAATATGTATTATACTTCTATGTATACAGACCTGACTGCAAGTATAACAATAGAGGTTTTTTGCCATAACTTCTTAATTATATGTTATTTTGGACTGAAATTTCGTATGAGCTACTTCTTACTTGCTGTACAGTTAGGAAAATTAAAGCTTGCATTTGAACTTATGCCTCATTTTGATGAGACTTATCTTTATTTGTTTTTTTAAAAAGATTAAAAATTTTAGTGATAAATCCAGAAAAATGATTAGCATATTTTGAACCTCCTTGGACGCCAACCTATATTCTCCATGATTTTTGTCAATCACTTTGACCACTAGCCCAACAGCTGTTATGAAAATTACTCTTTAAAAATCGATGACTTTAATAATGACTGCATATCTGTCAATATTCAAGTAACAAATCATTAGTGACTAATGATGTTTCAGTATTACACCTGTAAATTTCATGTAATTTTACAGCTAATGATATTAAATTACGCTCAAGTGTAAAATATTCTTGCGCCATCTAGGAGCATTAATTAATTTTTAATCAATAACAAAGTTAAAAATTTAATTAACACGTGTTATTAACAAAAATGGTGAAATTAAAAAACCTATTTGTAAACATTACCATAATAATATTAGACATTCCTGCGACTAGTGCTTCAGTAGAACGAGTATTTTTAATGTACAAACTTATTATCCGTCAAAAAATTCGAGTCAAACATATAATTATTCTCTTTATTCTGATAGAGTTAATGAAAGTGATATTGAATTAATTGATGTTCAAATGTAAAAATTTTAGAAAATAAAAAATTTCATAATTTTACACAATTTATGTAAAATAAATATCAAAGTATTTCATTTTTTATCTCGTTTACTAAGAGATCAATTAAACCACTGTTATGAAAAGCACTGTACATTATATACCTAAATATACAGTACTTTATATACAGTACTTTCAAAACAATGACCTTAAACTTAAAAAATTGAGCAAATTGTGTGACTTAATCTTAAGTGGAGTCATCACTGTTATAATTTGACTAATAATTTCTGGACTTAGACTTAATTAATGTCGTTTTACAAGTATCTCAGGCATTAATGCATAAAAAACACTTTATTATTCTCGAAAAAGTATTATGAGACACAACTATTGAAGCCTTTGACCATTTAATTTAGCTGTAAAAAGTAGAGTAAACTAAAAACTAAGAAAATCTTTTATATTATTCATAGTATAACAAGAAAAAAAATATTTTTAAAATCGTAATTTTGCGCAAATATTTTTCAATTTTAATGTAATTCTATTCTATTGTTGAGTAGTATCGGATTTTTTCAACAATCAATGATTATCTTTAAGTGTTTAACTACAAAAACTCAAGTTCACAGAGTATGTCGAATCTTAATAGTAAGTGATTTATTGTTTAACTTTTTATTAAGAGTAAAACTATCAAATATATCTATATAGGGCAGTGGCGTAAATAGACATTTTTGATTGAGAGGCTAGACATAGGAAAAATAAAAGATATGACAATTTTTTAATGCTACAGAAATTAAGGAAAATATGTGGGGGTTATAACCCTCTTAGCCATATAGTGATATAGTGAAGAATCAATTGTGTTCTTACAAATGAATCCTTATATTCGAAACTTTATGCTTTTGTCCGACTTTCTGTAAAATACAAGTTAATGTAAAACTTGGTCGCTTTCCATATAATTCCATTCTCAATAACTATTTAATAAAACAAAAATTGAGAGAAAACTATATTACTTGTTGAAGAAGTATTATTTTCTCAAAATTTTAATCAGTTCAAGTTTTAATATTGCAAAAATGACCTCAATCTTAAGTCAAAATAGTTGTGAAGTTACATAAGTTTATTTAACAGTCTTAAGCATACAAACACTCAATTAATTATTTGAGAGCTAGCTATATGAGGGTCTACTCAGACAATTGAGGGCTAACCAGAGACAATCTGAGTGTCACTTAAATATAAAGCCCTCAAACCCGAGCAGCTATAAAAGATCAGGCGTATGGCGCTTAACTCGAGTTTGAATTAGGGCTTTGAATAATATTCCTGTACGACTCATCCTGAATACTCAGTTGGAAAATAAATCCAGTGATAAATCTGAGAATTAACTGCAAACACTTGATGCATACGGCGATATTTCAAATCCAAAAACGGATAAATAAGCGTCCCGTCTAGAGTTTTCGGTCTAAACCATAGTCGCCCAAACTATTTTAACTTAAGGGCCAGATTGAGCCATAGCATGCATCTCGAGGGCCAAGAATAAAGTGCAAGCCAGTGATGGGCGTACTCGGTGCTAATGCCCGCGAGCGCAGAAATTTAGGTGCTTGACTCTCGCGCTAACTCTCGGCATATAAGAAAACGCTAGCGCTCAGTAAAGCCACCGAGCGTTTTAGCATGTGAATTTTTAAAATAATAAAACAAATCATCTACGCTAAAGTAACAGATAAATTGTACTTAATTGTTTTATAGCGTATGTTTTATTGATAATTTCCCACACCTTTTACTAATTAAATTAAAAATTAATTCAATATACTTGGTTAACATAAATATTTTTTATAATTGAGGGCCAAATAATTTGCTCAGCGGGCCGGATCCGGCCCTGCGGGCCGTAGTTTGCGCACCTATGGGCTAGACTTTCGTCAGTTTTATCAAAATTTCCTTCAAAAACTACACGGGTGATCAGCTTACCTTTATTGATTTTCATACCCAGTTCACAC
>JAQGCH010000245.1:0-28078 GCA_034699485.1 Nanhermannia elegantula
CGCATGGAAACAAAGTGAAAATTGACTATTTTTAATTATGATCATAATGGTATGTAGAGTGTAGTAAAGCAATGAGATACGACAAAATATCAATAAATCAATTAAAAAAAATTTTTACTATTGAAATAATTTGTCGGTGAAATGGTCTGTCGGTGAAATGTACCAATTCCTTCAATTTTAAGATATATACAGTTAGACCCCGATTTTGGCAACCCGGATTATGGCAAAATTCGATTTTGGCGACTGATTTGTTGCCTACCGGCCGCTCCTATGAGGCTTTAATGTTAATTAGTCCGGATTTTGGCTACCCAGTTTTGGCAAAACCCCGATTTTAGCAGTAGATTTCCAAAGCACCCATAGCATTGCTTTTACCCCGATTTTGGCAAATTTTTTCAATATATTCCATAATTTTGAATGGATTATAAAATATTAAAGGCTCTTTTAGTATAAGTTTTGCTGCATGAATTAGAAGAATACTAGTGGCTATATTGAGGTTTAGGGTCAAATTGCATTTTTGTGTTTTCATTTTCCTATATTTTAATACAATAATTTCTAAGCAAAATTATTCTTATTTGTGCTTAAATTTTACGTACCAGTGATAATTTTGCACCTCAATATAATATTACACAGAGGGCATCAATAATTTTACGTAATATTACTCTAAATTTTAATCTGTAATATTTTTGTAATTATACCAGATGCAACCCTAATCCTAACAAACAAAAGACATTCAATGGTTTTCACATATTTCCTAAAATTATTATAATTTTGATAAGAAAAATTTAATTAACATATTATTTTTTTTATATCCAAAGATGACTAATCTTGAAATAAAATTGGTTATATTTATAGATATTAGCAATTAAAAATCCGTTTACATTTTAATTTTTATTATTTACATTATTCCGGATTTTGGCAAATCATTTCATGCGCACCGACGAGTTGCCAAAATCGGAGTCTAACTGTACTTCATTGCAATACACGATAATAAGATATCACTAGAACTTCATTCAATCTGATAGAGTGAGATTTGAACAAAAGTTTTTTTAAACAAGTAGGGACTCAGTGATAAATATATTTTCGTAGCATGTCATAGTTTGGTTAAAGAGGATGCTTTTCTACCTCAAGTTCAACGTTAATTTTCGCTCAATCTCATGCTTTCAATTATATATTTAGCTTAGTTTTTAAACTCAAAATAACATTTCTATTTGTTCTTAAAATTCTGAGCTAAACTTATTTAAAGTTATCTTTTTGTTTCAGTTTTTATTAACTAGATTTTGACACGAAATATACAAAGCTGTAAATTTATTTTCGAAAGTTGTTTTTACACATGAACTAAAAGAATTGGTTATGGAAATCGTAATCAAAATTATATATTTTAAATGAAAACTACTAAAATTGAGAAGGCGTTCGCAGCCAAAAATATTATGAAATTTTAGTGACATACGGGTAAACTGTAATGGGGGGGGGGGGGGGGGGGGTTATACCATCCCGAGGACTTAATAAGTCGAGAGTGGGGTCATTCAATTTAGTTCACCAAGCAAAGTTAATGGGCCCGGACGCTATATTAAAACCCCTCGGAACCCATATGTTTTTTAAGAAATCCCCCCATGAAAAATGTGAATTTCACATTAGCAAAAAACCGTGATAGCCACATTGCACAATTTATAATGCAGCGTCGAATGATGCGTACGTTAACTTTAGAGCCCAACCGGTTTTTGAGTAAATCCAACTTTTCCACAGCAAAAATTTATTTTTTTTTAAAAATTAATATTTCAAAATAGCCATTTTATTCAAAATGTTAAGACGAGAAGAATGAGTATACTCTCAACTAATCTGGACAAAGTTAAAAATTTGCAAATTTACAAATATAAATTATTTTACAAAAAAATATAAGGGTCAACTAACTATCATTACGTTCCATTTGAATTTAATATTGTCTAAATAATCTCCCGCGGGTAGGGAGGTATGTTCGGGTTCCCTGCGTTTCTAAATATGTGTAAATTTTTAAATTTTGAACTTCATCCAAATTAGTTGGAAGAATATTCATTCTTCTCGTATTGACATATTGAATAAAATGGCTATTTCGAAATTTTAATTTTTAAGAAAAAATTAATTTTTGCCTTGGATAAGTTGGATTTACTCCAAGGTCGGTTAAGCTAAAAAATTATTATTTGTATTATTTACTCTGCTTCTTACGCTCTACAAATTGCCTATCTCAGTTTTTTGCTAAAGTGAAATTCACATTTTTTCGTGTGGGGTTTTCTTTACAAAATATGGGTTCCGGGGGGTTATAATATAGCGCCCGACCCCATTAACTCTGCTTGGTGAGCTGAATTGAATGATACCACTCTTGACTTCTTACAACCTCGGGAACCCAAGTATCACAGTCTACCGGTGGGTGACCAAAATTTTATATATCGAGTTGAGATCTAAAAACATTTCCGTGTAAATGAAATGATATAAACAGTCATTACACTTATCAGTCAAATAGTGTAAACTTAATTAAATAAATATGATTTGCACATAAAAGTATATTTTTAAAATTTTTAGATTAATTTGGAATTGACTGTATATAAGCAGTTCTTAGAAATATCGCTGATCCTACCCTTCCCAATGCTTTGATTCTGTGATTGATCCGAAAACAAATAACTTTTACGTTCACTCATTTTCGGCTCCGGCACTAATGCATTTAATTTTTAGGGATTACTTCCATTATTTTAATTTCGAGAGTACCTTTCTATTCCGCACGCACGCTTACCGGCCTGATCGCTAATGTAATTTTTGTAAGAGGTTTTCTATAATCTCCAGATAAATTGTCGAAAATAACTGACTAATATGATATTTGATCTAAAATTATCTCTTTAGATCTTCTTTATTTTCAAAATAAAAATAAAGAACAGAATGTCAAACCTTGTTTGAAAATCAAAATTCCTAAATTGAAGACAACATTTCCGATAAAGTGCAATAAATTCTATACACGAGAGAATGCTGAACAATGGATTAAATATTGCTCAGGTTTTGGGGGTTTTAGTGAAAAGTCTTCAAAATGGAATTCTATCAAAAATACTGCTCTTTACTCAGCATATATGTGGCCTAATTGTGAGGATATAACAAAGGTTGAAGTGTTAGTGAAAATGATGCTCTTTCTATTTATCAACGATGAGCACAATGAAGCAAATGTCAAGTATGGTATGGAGGTATGGGAGCAATTAATCGAAACATTAGATAAGTGTAGTGGCGTAGAAAACATATCAATGATTAAGTGGAAACCATACGTTTTTGGATTGCATTCCGTTTTTGAAGCAATTTTGCAATATTATAGTTTTAATCAGCGCAAGCGTTTTATTGGTTTAGTGAGAGAATTTGTTAGAGGTTCCAGAAATGAATTGGTATGGCATCAAAGCTATAAAGACATTAGTGTTGCAGATTTTATGAAAGTAAGACTCAATTTTATTATAATTTATTTTGATGAACCTGAGAAAAACATTGAGCCTGTGAGTATGATTAAGACTCCAATGTAGTCTTAAGGCGAGCATGTAGCCTGGTTAAACTACGGTTGCCAGGTTGAGTCAGATTAAATTCGGGAGGTTAAAGATATCAAAGGGGGGACTAAGGTATATTTATCTGAATTTTCCAAATTCCTTTAAAAATCAAAGGGAGAAACAAGCTATATGATTTCCAAAATTTAACTGAACCCGGGGTACTCCCGGCCAATCCTGAAGACCTGGCAACCGTAGGTTTAACCTATGCGCAATATAATCCTATTAAGAACATTAAAAATTATGATAAAATGCCTGATTATGGAAATCTGTGTATCTCACGAGGGGACCGTCTTCTCTGACCAATCCAGATTTTGATAAAATTTTGTGAAAATACTAAGTTCGTTGTCCAAAACATGAACATTAATTTTATTCGTGCCCAATCGAATGTTTGACTGAGAAAAATAAGTTAAATTTTACAAAAAAACAATGTAAAGATTAGGAATAATAAAAGCACGTATTAATCTAAACAACTATATTAATAAAATACAGTCATTGGAGGTTAAGGGATATGTTAATATGATAAAAATAGTTAAGTTTATACCAGTGCTTAGAGTGAAAACAGTTGTCGGGGTGAACATAATTATCATATTGAAAATTATTGCAAAATAGCTTTAATTTTTTTTATACTTTACATTGTTTTTTGCAAAATTAAAAGCATTTTTCTTAGTTAAACATGCGATTGGGCACGACTAATATTTATATTTATATTTTGAACCACGAATTCAATATTTTCACCAAATTCTATCAAAATCTCTTTTGGACAGTGAAGACGGTCTCCTCGTTTTTGGAAAGGTGCTGAATCATAATCTAAGCTTCTAGAATTCGAAAAACAGACACTGCGTTTTATTGACTGCAATGTATCTGTCACATATCCATTTTTAACAAACTATCCCTAGGACAATAGCATTTGCCCCAAATTTATCTCACTCTAACTCTGTTGAAATGTGTGAGATCTCATGAAAAGGAGTTAATTGAGGAAAATATTAAGTTTTATATTATTTTTGCAAATAATTAGTATAAATCTTTATTTGATTTAAGATTCGTTTAGAAGCTATCGGCTCAGAATTCGTTTTCCAACTGATTGAATTCTCACAAGGAATTGAATTAACAGATGATGAATGGAATGACGAAATTTTTCAGAGACTGAGGAACTGTGCCGGTGAACACAGTATATATGTTAATGAACTTATATCTTTCAAGAAAGAATTCATTCATTGCAATAAAGAACCGAAAAAGTGCTTTAATCTGTTGGCTGTATTCATGAATAATTACAGTCTATCACTTGAAGATTCTATAAAGAAATTAATTCAAATATTTATTGACAAAGAACTTGAATTTGAAAAGTTTGCAGAAATTCTATTGCATTCAACTGGTGTTACGATAAATATGCAAAAATTTATTGAAAATTTGAAATCAATACTTGGGGGTAACGTTTATGTTACAACACATTTAGATAGGTTTGTAACTGCTTTTGATTTGGATCAACAAATTTTTAAGAGTGATAAAGAATTTATTATTTTATAATTTATTTATTAAACAATTAAATATTTGATCTGCACAGGCATTTAACTTCTGATTATTTGTAATACACATAATACATAAGCTGTTTATCCCTCTACCCCACCCTGTTAACTTTTGCACAGCTATAAACAAAGCTATGAATTTCTCGGAGCCAAAACCGCAAAAATTCGGTCGGAAATTCGGGGTTTTTATGGGTAAATTTCGGAAGAAAATTCGGAAATTTAGGAAAAATTCAGAATATTTTTGACACAAATAGCAAAAGTTTTAAGGCAAAATTTCAAATTGAAACGTAATGAATTTTAAAGTTTTACCTAATTAATATTTCTAATGTTATTTTTTGTATTCCGAATTTTGGGGGGGGGGAGGACAATACTTTCAGAAATTCTTGTTAAAACACAGGTAAGGCAAGAACCATTAAGTACGTACGCAAAAAAGTTAACTTTTAGACCTCCCTCCCCCTATGTACGCATTTTCATAAGTTACCTAATGTTAAATATAGGAATATATGGGTTTGTACGCTTTTGCCTGACCCACCCCCCTATGAGTGCGTACCTACTTAATGGATCTCTCCTAAAGGCTTATAAATGAGTATATGTATCCAATCGCGTTCAATGATTACTTTATAATATATAATCTTATTGGTTATAGTAATTATATGAGCGCAAAGTTTAACAAATTATTTTTATAGACAAAAATTTTATTGGCAAAGATATGGGCGATCTTTAAATCCCGAATCTATTAACCTTGTTCAGCATTTTGTACTCTAATATTCATTAATAAAATTGTTACACCTCGTGAATACATATATCGAAATTTATTAAAACCACTTAATTAGATAAAAATTAATTTATAAAGTTTTTGTTTAAAAACTATTTTCATGGAAATGAATATTGATATTTACAAATATTCACTTTAAGGTTCAGTTTTAGCAAAATTTCTATTTCAGTTTCAGTTCTCGGAACTGAAACCAACACTAGTTTTATATTAATGATTCATTATATAAATTTTGGTCAAATTTTAATGTTAAGAACGAATGAGTACACTATTTGCATAAGTCAAGGCACGCAACACTTCCATCACATAAAGTCAATACTATTTATGCTAATGAGTTGACCGCCGCGGGAGATGTGTGCGTCGCAGTCGCTCAACAAGATTCTTATCAATAGACGACAACTGCATTCATAGCCGCCAATAAGTGTGAAAGGAATACGTAAACAAAATCTTATTATTAATACTATAGTTTTTGAAGTTCTTTAAGTTTTATCAAAAAACAACAAATGGGTAATTTTTAATTATTTATTGGATTTTTTTCCAAATGAGTAATACCATAAAAACTCATGAATTGAAATCAATAATTTATTGATTGTTAAGCGATTCATTCATTTATTTTTTAATAAAACTTCAAGAATTGTTATAATGATTTGTTTTTTATTTAATCTATTTTTAATTTATTTTAATTTCTAATTTATATTGCTTTTTGTTTTATAACGGGGTATCAAAAAGTAATTGTACAAATTTTAATCTCCCTTTGCTAGAGTTTAATAATAGATAAACACATGAAAATTTTGAAATAGAAACTACATTATATACCAAATTAAATGGTATTTGTGTGCAACGGCTAAAAATGTTTCTTCTGCACATTTCCGGATTCGCTTTTGGGCACTTTCAAAATGAAGTTGTGCAATGTTCGGGGCAACTTTATTGATACAAAGCCTAATTATAATTTCGAGTTGTCTAGTGTTTTACGCTTTCCAACAATTCTTGTAAACGAGCCCACAAAGATATCTGGAAAATTTTTCGATTGTCGGAATTGCGGGACATTTGTTTTGATTGCGATATTTGTATTACAAAGTTATAACATAGAAAGTAATGGTAAATAGATTGTCAAATGTCTTATAACCACAATTTTGTGATTTGAATCATATTTAGGTGAGATTTCTTGGCGTATTTCTTGATATATCTCTTCTCTAAACAATATCTGATCATTTTTTGCAGGCAATTTAAATTGTTAGCAATGTTTGACAGGCTTTTGCAATCAAAACATTAATGCTTTTGATTAAACTTTAACTGAATTGTTACCACCCCATCACGCAGTAACTCCTGTTTAAAAGCCATAATTAACACAAAATTAATTTTAAATAAATACAAATCATATCGATTATAGCCTAAATTGTGACCTTCAAAATGAAATATTTTTCAATAAAAATATTTATTCTGAGTTACAGTTTTCATGCGATAGCATTTGTGTAAATACTTTTTGACAACCCTTTATTGCTTTAAAACCTCTGAGTAAAACCAGTTATCGCGAAAGCCTGTTATAAGTTCATACGCCTTTCTTGCTCTGACCGGTCCAATTACAAGTATTCTATAAATGCAGTAGATTTCATAGAACCCAATAGTATTACTAAAGACATAAGTAGGTCGCACTTTCAAAACTTTAAAGTAAAGTAATGTTGCGTCTAGTTCCTACTTTTATGAACGAGACCGAACTATAATTTTAATTTTCAGACCTAAGGCAAATAGAACTAGTATTTCGATTTGATTTTAAAAAAAGTAAGAACTAGACGCAACATTACTTTAAAGTTTTGAAAGGTGCAACTTACTTTTGTCTCTAGTAATAAATCACATGCTTCTATAATTGCAATTAAAAGGTTTTGACACATAACTTTTGATACAGTAAAAAATACGGTAATATACTATTGCCATGATTTAAATACTTTACTAAATTTCAGTTTTAGTCAAACAATGTCTTTCTAGTAAACACAACAAGTAAATCTACAAATATGTCCAAATCGACTTTAATGTTTTTGCATTTAAAAATTTTGTGATGAGTCAAGAATATTAAAATTTTTATTTGACTGATAATTCAAATGAATGAAAACTAATATATTTATACATATAATCTCATAATATTGATGGAAAAGAAAAATACTGAAAAATAGAAATAAATTTAAATAAAATAAATTAATATAAGATTTTTCGGTAATCAAATTACAAATTAATAGAACACTTGTTTAAAATTCAATTCTATTTATATTTAAAATCACAAAATAAGTGATAATTTGAAGACTAATAATAAATGCTTATTATTGATATCTTATAAACACAAATTAATAAAAAGCTTTAGATCTCACTTAAATCAAGTTCAGAACTGAATGTCTTATAGACTTATACTTTTCAACTGTTTTACTTTCCTATAAAGACTGATAAGCAGGCATTTTAACCATTTTTCGTTTTTAATTAAGTACTATTCTTTTGAGTTTTTACAATTGAAATCTCTTTAGGAAGGAGTCGGTTAGCAAACACTGCCCTTAAAAGTATAGAATAATTTTACATTTGATTATTAATAGTTGTGACGCGAGAAAGCTGAAGGAATCAAGCCGTTGAGACTTCTATTTTATGGATTCCATATTGCTTTCAAATAAATAATAAGTTTTGTTGAAAATTTAAGCTTAAGTGAATGTATTTTTTCAATATATCAAATATACGAATCAGTAATAATATAGAAGAAATACATTGACTTAAGCTTAAAATTTTCAACAAAACTTATTATTTATTTGAAAGCAATATGGAAGCCATAAAATAGAAGTCTCAACGGTTCGATTCAGACATGGGGAAGGGAATGTGGTAGGGGTGTTCCCCCCTCCAAGGTCCGAAATTTCATTTTGATCCTCTTTTAATTTGTAGGCCCCCTCCCACGGACTTTTGGATTTTTACCATGGTAGGGGGGACCAGGATAAAAAATATTTTAGAAATAGTAACCCCCTTCCCCCCTGGACTTCACACCTTCCCCATTTCTGGTTCGATTCCTTTAGCTTTCTTACGTCATAGTTAGCACTCTTTCAATCATAAGTTAATTCATCTTTTTAGTAATGAATATAAAAAGAGTTATATTACAAGTCAATGGACTTAAGGTTTAAATTTAAAATCCTTGGTTTTCACAAAATTTTAGCTCAAAGTATCAATGAATTGATGAGCACTTCAAGTTCTGAATCCCATTCATTGGTTTTTCCAATACTTTTTTATAGTTTTGTTTAAGAGCCAGAACTTTATAAATAAACAACAATAAAGAAAACACGAAAAACACATTTTTGAGTTCAAAAATGAAGTTTATAAACAATATTAGATTAATTAGGCTCAAAATTGCTATAAAAGAGTGTACTATATAAGTCATTTATTTCTTACACTTTTATAAAGATATATACTTTACAGTAAGGCTTATTAATGAGTGGACAAGTAATGAAGCTTTTCTGTCGTTTTATTATAATACTAAAGTTTGAACGAATTATTAGCTGAATCAAAATCGTGAGTCAAGTCTACAAATGAAACATGAGTTTGAAGTTCTAATCAAAATATGAATTAAACTAAAGTTTGAATATTTTTTTATTATAAGTCCTAAAAACGTGTTATACACTAAAGTATATGTTAAAAGTGTAACAAATAAATGACTTATATAGCACAGGGGTTTTGAGAGCTCCAATGAAATTGTTTTCATCCGTTTACATAATACTTGTAATAATAAATAATCAATACCTTAAAAATGATTGAATAAAAAAGAGATATTTTGTAAATAATTTTGAAATCTTATTTCAATATCATAATAAAATAAAAAGCCATAAATAATTTTAATAAATTGATTAGTTTTTTGTGTGAATATATAGAAAATAATTTGGTTAATTCTCGCACATATATAGAGCATTTCTCAATATTACTGTAATTGTATTATTTTAGTAGAAATAGAAAAAAAAGTTTTATTAGTAGAAATAGTATTTTTCACTCGATTGGCATTCACTCCATAAAAATAAGGCTAATTTCTTAAAGAATTCCTAAAAATACGAAGTCTTAACTAATCTAATAATATAATTATATATGTTTTCTCATACTTCTAATGACAATGTACTTGTGCTTAATTTTAGTTCAATCTTTGGATCAAAAAACTTTAAACTCAAATATAATAAGAATACATAAATTTATTGTGAATAAAATAGATTTAAAAGAGAAACAGATTTAATAAAATATAATAGTTTCGCACATTCAATGACTAAAGATTTGATGAAATATTAACAAAATGATAGAACTGTTTAAATATTAACTATTATTGAGCTCTAACATTGGATATATTGATAGCATATACAGGTAAAGTACAGTACAGTACAATACAATATAATCAAGTTTTTAATACAAATTTTTCAAGAAATAGCTAACAATAATCAAATTTAAAACATCATAATTATATTTTTTCGATCTTATAATGAGAGGAAAAAAGTAGTTCAAAGTTTGAAACTTAAATTTGTTTACAATTAATCATTAAAGAAATTGCATTACGAATCAGTTTTGCGTTATTATTACACAAGAACTGCAAATAAATATAATCTAATTGTGTTAATTGTGATTCATTAACACAAAACTGATTAATGAATTTACAGCGACTTATATCGAACCAGTAATTAATCTGAACTTCGCAGTCGATTTCGTCAACAGGCGTTTGAAAAGCGATTAACTGTACGATTATTTTTGAATGACTTAATGATATTGTTTGTTGGCTTAAGACATGTGTCACCGATTCGAACAATGAATTCGGTAATAGTTTTTCGAGAACTTGAGACAAAAATTGGTGAAGCGTTATATAAGTAGTGGTCAGATCTCTAGTCTGACTCAGAGGTACTATTAATAAGATGTCATTAAGTGAAGAACAGATTATGATGTTGTCAATAGTGTTTGATGGCAATTGATTACAATTATTTTGTTCACAGTTCTCAAGAATCGTATATAATTGAAGTATTAGTGAATTAGTTTGCTTTTGTTCGAAAGTATTTTCGGTCAAGTCTACCAATAAATGATATTCAGTCCAACTTTGGTCTAATATTAGCACAAGTTCTTCATGATGTCTGAATTGATGGACGATTGGGGGTGAATAACAATTGTCTAACACCTAATAAATAAAAAAAACTTGAAAAATATCATATATATATGTATATATAGATATATTGAATAAGGTTATAACAAAAAAACTTATTTTTAGAGTTGACTGAATCAGAAAATAGGACTCAATTCATAAAAATTTCACACATAACTTAATAAAATATGTAAAAAGTTGGAACTTATCTTTCAGCAAAGCTAATCATTAAGAATACTACTTAAAGTCAATTATTTCTCTTTCGTGACAAATTAAATGATTGAATAGTTAATAGAGCTATTCATCTGTTATAAGCATTTGTTTCGTTGTGAACTAGTGATTAAAAACAGAATTTTTAATCTCAATCCCATCCCATTAAAATTTTTTAGAATCCTACCCAATCTGATACCATGATTTGAAACTTAACCCCATCCAATACCGTTCTAAGGTAAATTTTCAATCACTTGCATATAGGGTTACGCATGGTTCAATTACAGGGTAAAATTGCGCGCTATATTACGTAAAATTAAGGATGATCTCAGTATTATTACATTTAGGTTTGAAATTCTCATTGGAGACATATAAATAAGAATAGTTTTACTTAAAATAATATTTTTTATATTGGAGAAATGGGTAAAACAAAACCTAACAGTGTAGTCCTGTAGTCCAACCCAAAACCCAAATATATCACTAGTATTATTGAAATTCCTGAGCTACAGCTTGTATTCCATAGAATTGAAAGTTCGGAGCAAACTTTTAAATTGTTGAGTAGAACAGATTCAAACCACATTTAAAATAATTTACAGTCTAAGAATAATAATAATCAAACTTGTGATATAAATATTCATTCTTTTGATTCTGAAACTCATTGTGATGTAAAAATAATTGTAACTTAATATTTGTTATGAAAAGAATTTTACACATATTTTACAGAATTTTACAGATTTAACTAAAATTAAACTCAAAATTTTGACGCGTAAATTAGTAACCTAACTTACATATAATTGTATAATATATATGTTAAATTATTTGAGCATTGCAAAATCTTGGTATTGATTTTGAAGCATCGACTTAGCAGAATGTGTAACAGCTTTCGTCACTCAACACTAATCCCAATCCCATCCCATGGGATTGAGATTAAGAATTTGATTACTATTGTTAACTCATGTGTTCGTATGTTTTTACGTGAATATAAAATTAATAAACTTAGCATTCATTATAATGGTATATGAATAATAGAAATAATTGTGAGAACTACCACTGCATTAAATAATGCTATAATAAACTTATGTGATATTTAGAATCACTGAATCGATGAAAAACCTATCAATTATTTAAGCAATAGATTTAAAAAATGTTCAAATTTTAAAAAGCTTTGAGTATTTTTCTCAGAGATTGAAAGCAAATCGTGAAGTTATTCAGGCATTAACTTAATAACAAAACTAATAATTAAAATAGTTTACAAGTTAATTATCAATAAATTTGTATGATTTATAGCATAACAGATTTGTTTAACAAACATTTTTTCTTTTAGCAGATAATTAAGTTGTCTGATAATTACATAATGCAAATCGAATTTCTTATTAATTATTTTTTAATATTTAAAAAATTAAATGACTTCACAGTTGAGAAAGTCTTAAAAGCTTGAAAATGAACTTTTATTAAGAAATTTTCCGTTTGACAAAAAAAAATGAATTTTATTGCAAATTGAACTTTGAGAAGAAAAAATTGAAACTTACCAACAAATTAATTGTTTTTCCAATATTTGAAATAACAGAATCTTTATAAATTCTAGTGGAACCATATTTAAGTCCAGTTCCAATCTCAAAGTCAGACCATTTAAATTTTGTAGTATATAAAGATTCAATTTTGCTCTTAATAGCCATTAAATTATTGTAATTCGATTTCGCCAATTGATTATAGGCTTCAGTTAATGTACTTTTTATTGTCATATTCACAGCCGGTACTGATTGGCATTTTTCGGGTGGTGGCGGCGGTTCTTTCGTCGGAGAAGTCAATAATTTAGCCTTTTTTCTGGTTGGAACCGAAGGTCTAACAGGCTTAGGAGTACGCGGCGGTGCTTCTGGTCTTGATTGAACATCAGGTTTCACTTCCATTTCTTTAATAGATTCACAATTTTCATGAATTTTGGCCACAACTAAATCGATCGGATGAACAATTTTTAAATTTTTTCGATCGAACTCTGACTGCTTCCAAGCCTTGGGATTAGAAGTTGTAGTTATTGTATACGAAGATGTCTCTGAATTGATTGTCGTCAAAGATTCCAATGAATGATCTTTTATTCTATCGTTTAATGTCGACGGCTTCTTATGCAGAAGTTTTTTGATGGAAAACTTAGTCTTAGAAGCGGTCGTGTGTTGTGTCAGCTGTTTATCATTATTTGGTGGTTTGTTTATAGCACTCAATGACGAAGTGATAGAATTTAATGATATTTTATTAAATTCTTCGTCTTCTACTTCTTCTTCGACTCTCTTCGGTGGTTGAGGTGCAGGTCTTTTGAGATGTCGAACAAGTTCTAATTCTTGTGCCAATTCAGCCAACTTTAGTTCTCGTTTTTCTGTAGCTGTTATTCCATCGCGTTTTTCACTTACAATATAGTTATTATTTTCAGTAAGTATTTTGTCGTCAATGCTGTCACTGTTGTTATAAATTTCTTGATAGATATGATCGCTTACTATTTGCGGCAAATAATTTTCATCATAAATAACAGTCGGCTCGTCATATAATTCAGAGCTATTTGTAGTCTCTTCTGTCAACTGTTGCACTGTTTGTTCCTTAATTTCTATATTAGACTTGAGGATAGGTTTAGGCGATAGTATATTTGGTTTTATTGGTAGAATAGGTTTAGCATTTTGTTGAAAGTTTTCAACTTTCGTTTCTGGTTCTGATTTTTGCTTCTCTTCAAGACTCTCACCTGAATTAGTGCTCAAATGATCAGTTTCTGAATCTTCAGATTTTTCTGAAATAGTGTCAATCATTTTTGACATTTGTTTTGAACTCAACTCTATGTCAAAGCTTTCATCTAAAGTTAGTTTAATTGAAAGTTTAATTAACAAAATGTTTTTTTATAATTAATATACTTTAAGTAACAATTTTTAATATAAATACCTAAATGTTGCAAATCTTCTTTTTCATCAGAAGAACTATCACTAGAAGTGGACATAGGAGTCACATCACATGTTGTAGAATAAGAATCATTTGGTTGCAAATCATTATTATTGTTATTGATTGCTTCAAATGTTTCATTAATACCAATTTTAACTAATTCTTCACAAACTTTAGGAATTACTTCAATATTAATCGATTCTAAATGAATAGCACTATCTTTACTAGTATTGGAATCACTAGTATTGGAATCACTGATCACTTTTTGATCATTTGGTTTCTCATTCACTAATACATTAATTGAATTGTTCTTATCCTTATCGACACAAATAGAAACCGCAAAGTTAGCGAAATTAGAATTGTATTTCGTGTTTTCTCGCGTCAGTTCACGTAAATGTTTATCATCACTACTAAAACATTCTTCAAAATCGTCGTCGTCTTCATCTTCATCGTCTTCCACATCATCATCACTATTATCACTTCCATCATCATCTTCACAATCAGGTCTTTCAATTCCATAACCGATGATCAAAGGGTCGCCTTCTTTGAAAACTAGGCATTTATTCTTTGGCCGATATTTAATCAAATCCTGAGTTGTTGTTGACTTCAAAATGCTTATTAATGGCATACTCTTAGACCTGTCTCTTAACTGTTGTGTCTTTTGATTATTTATAGAATTGTTATTAATATTTTTGTTATTATTTATCAAAAGCTTTTCCTTTTGAGGAAATTTTTGTATGTCTTTTATTATAGTCTCGATATTTTCCTCAGAAAGTCTTTTCCTTTGAAGCGTAACATCATTGCAGTTATTTTTTATATTGTCTTTATTACCATTAATTAAAGGCAAATGCGACGAAACATGATTTGGAAATTTTTTTGGACAATTTATTACTTGTGTTGAAGGATTTGATGACTTTTTCAGTATAGAAGTAGTAGTGGTAGTAGTGTTACAATCGTTTTTGTTGTTCATTTGCATATTGTTTATGTTCATTCTTATCGATGAATTATTAGTCAATTTCTCAACATTTTTCTCTTTCATATCTATCAAAGTTTGATTGAAACAAGTGTTACATTACATAAATTCACTCATCATTTATTTATCAATTAGTCATATACTGAACATTGCAATTAATATTCAAATAAATAATTTAACAAAAACTTTCCATAAAACGATTTTAACTTTAAAAATTGATAATTCGATTAAATGAACTAAATATAAATTTGTTGATCTATAAAACATATCTTTGAACATATTTTAGTGATTCAAAGTTTTAAATTAAAAAAAACTTTCCTTTATGTTGTAATAGTAATATGAATAGTCATACGAGTCATACCTTCATTAATATTGATGTGATTTGTCGGCCAGTGTTCGACTTCACTCTTAAAACAATTAGAGCACAAATCTTTTTTCCACGCATTTTGAGCGAAATTTTTGCAAATCAGCGATGATGTGCTCATTATTGCAAATCAATTACTCAATAACTTATTCGCAGAAATAAGTTTTAAACTTTCCCAATACTGTGAAAAGAGAAACATATAATTCAAGTTTGGCATTAAATGAGTTGTTGTCAAAACACATTTCTAAATATCAAACACTTTCTCAAATATTATTAATAATAAGTATTGAATATATCGAAAGCCATCTGTGAATTAATTGTGCGCTAAACATATTTATGCGTATGTTTAGTAAACTTAGTTATAGTATGAATACTAATGAATAAAGTTTTTGAAATTTCCGTACTTTGTTTTTGCGTAACAACTGCTTAACAATAAGGGCAATGACCAGACATTAGAAATAAAAAAGTTTTAAAAACGGTATTATATTATGTATTATTTAATTGAAATCTTTTATCTATAAGTGAGACGAGGATATGATTTAATGAGATCAAGAAACCAATAGATAAAGACATTAGACAGGATTTATAAGCTTATAAGCTATGAGCATAGTTATCATGTTAACAAAACTTGATTTATGAGCTTTGAAGACTATTCATTATTCATTGGAGTAAATCAAAAGTAAAACATTTTTGAGTTAACGAGAAAATAGATAAATAAAAACTGAATACAAATAAACACAACTCTAAATTTCGCATAACTTTTCATGCGATCAGAAAATTTATTCTAACAATAATTATAATGAATAAGCAAATATTTGTAGCTGACAAGTGTGTGTAATAAACATCAATGAGTCCATTAAAATGTCATTTTCGTGACATAGAATAGAGAATAGTAACGGCTCGAGTAAAATATTAAGCAAAAATATATTATATAAATAGTATATAAATAGTATACAAAAACACCTGAATAATAGTTATTATTAAATAATATAAAATGTATGAAATTAATGACTATTTCTAGACTTTGCCAAAAATTAATATCTGTTTTTGCACATATTTCAGTTTTAACTGTTACATAAATAAGAATTTTTTGCATATTATTGTCAAAAATTAGAAAAATATTAACCTCTGAAGACTTTACATGCGTTTACAGCAATAGTAATAATAAATAATTTTTATCAGAGAAATAATAACTTTCAGTTTATAAGTTATGTAACGTAGAAATGACCGATAATTAACCGTAACTTTACTTATGTTAATAGCTTTCATGCGTAAAGTGATATAAGTTATTGAACATTATTTCTTAATTGAATTATGGGAAACAATGATAAAAGCTTTTCGCTAACTATTTATAAATAAAAATAATTAAATAAATTGAATGTTAAAATTGAAATCAAAAGTCCAGAAACAATTGATAACAAAACAGGAACTACAGGAACTGCTGTTTCCAGCTATAGATCACTGCATCTAACTATTTGTCTAAAATATTTAAATATTAATTAGATTTATTCATAGGTCAGAATTTGAATAAAATTTGATAAACAATACAATAAAATGAAACTATATATAGAAAAGAGTTGATTTCGAAACAGACAAATTTAATTAAACTAATTTTGAAGAAAAAGATAATTAAGTCTAAATTTTTTAGACTAATAAAAAATAGTTTAATTGTATTAAACAGAAAGGATTGGTAGAAATATCGTTAACAGTCAATAAAAATCCTGTTTGAAAAAATTCTGATCACATTCCATAACTCGACATTCTTTTGTGTAGAGAAATATTTTTTTTGCTGTTTTAATAAGTTTTATACAACAGAAAACTGGCAATGACTGTCTCGGGTCAAGTACAGTGAATATTATACTACAAACTACCCGGAAGTGTCTTCATTAATATCAGAATCTCATTTTGTTCATTATTTTATTTAAGTTTTTTATGAAAAATTCAAATAATAAGCCATTTAGTAATTCGTTGACAAAATTTAACAGAAAATTTAAATTGAAATGACCTTAAATTCTGAACTGTATTATAAAAAGTACCGGTGATTCAATTGAAATGTTTAATAAAAATAAGGCTCAGTTCAGCGCCAATGCAATGATTTGAAAATCTCATGTTTTTTTGGTCTATCATTTCAACTAAAAATAAAATGTTTTGTTATTTTCATCAGATTTTCATAACTTCCAAACATGAACTTTAAAGGCAATTGACATGTTTGTGATATACACATGAATAACATGCTATAAAAACTATTAATAAAACTTTGATTGAAAACAAAATAAGAGCACTTCAAATATTAAATTTCTATTTAATAATTAAAGAGCAGACTCGAGTGCGATATATATAAATAAAAATAACTTTAATGATATCGCCGTCAATTTTCTAATTAATTTATCACAATATCTCATAATTAAAAATGTTTAGTTATCAATATTAATAACACGAAACAAAACTGAACTAACTATTAAAAAAACTTTAGAAATTTATGTTTGGTTTTATTAAATTTATGAATACTATAATTGATGTTTATATTTAGGTTCAAATGTTGGGTATTTTCTAATAGAGTCAATCATTTTTGAAAAGGTGTAAAATAGTTTCTACAAAAAGCTTATTCATAGTTAAATACTCTGATATAACATTTAGATAAGAAAACCATTATTTAGTCTTCAAAAAGATTTTAAATGAAAAATTGAATCCACTGTTAAATACATGTAACTAAAGATAAAATATGACATCAACTATCATGAAAAGGATTTTAATCATCCAATAATTCAATTATTTATCTATTTTTTATTACTTCTTAATAGTGGGTATCATTACGTGTAAGAATACCTAATATTAAGCCAAAGTTTAAGTTATTGTAAAACTTATAATAAAGAATACAATTTATTTTCCTCAGACAAATATTGGGGTCAAAATCGTAAAAGGCCTGAAGTATTAAATAATTTGATCCGTTAAGTCGATGAGAAGATATTAAACGATGAAAAACATAGAACTATTTCTTTAACTAATATCAAGCTCAAGATTATTTCCTCATTATTTATTAGTTGGCTCTCATCCTATTCTTAAAGAGTTTTTGATGTTAATTCTTTTCTCCTAAAGCTCTTTCAGTTGGATTTTTGTTTAATAAATAAAAGTCACGAATTTTAATAATCATTAAGAATTGAATTAACGAATAAAAGGTTAATTTGAATAAATCTTCTTTAAAAAAATTTAAATTGTCTAAAGTTTTTGATACTCGTTTGCGATTTGTTAATTACTGTTACAGTCTCTGAAAATCTTTTAGATTTTGTTTATGAGAGAAAATTTATTTTGTTTCTCAATATAAAAACAAAAAGTTTTTCTCCACTAAGACAATGAGAGGTAACTAACTTATCCATGAAATTCCCTTAAAATGTCATTAAACAAAAGTATGAATGAACTTAATTACAGGTATTATTGAATAAATCACGAATGAAGTAGTTCTTAAAACTATAAAGACGTTAAACATCTTTTTAAAAAATCACATTCTTTCACACGTACACAATAAAGAGAAAAACACTGTAAAACTCTTGGTTTAAATTATATGGAATTTATAAATATTTAAGTTAGTTTAAGCCTAAGTCTGTATTTCTTAAAATAATGTTATTCTCAATTTGCATGTTCGGTATGTTAATGAAAATTTTCAAATATTTTTGTTTTTAGTAAAATGACATCATTTAACATAAAAGTGCTTAAAAAATAAGAATTTACAGAAATAGATAAGAAACAGGCGTTAAAATAAAGAAAAAGAAAGGAAAGGAAAAGGTGTGTATAGTTTTTATTAATGTTTGTTTAAGTATAATGAAAAAGAAAAGAAATTAATTTTGCAATTTATGTGAATGTAATGTAATGTTAATTGTTTAATATTTAGATTGGTATCAGTGACACAAATTTTACCTTCTATTAGTAGTTAATTAAAATTTTATTTGAGTTAAACATAAGGGAAGTTATTTGTTACTGATTAATAACATTTCGAAACAGTTACTGTACTAATAACTGTACTATTTTAGGAAATAGTTTTTTATTATTCAACTTAAGTCTCAGTATTGTTACTCTTCTTGTAAAATAATAAAAGGGATTATTTATAGTATCGTTTACTCGAAATTCGTATCATAAATAACTTTGAATAAGTTCTAAACTCTCTCAGACTTTGATTTCTATTGAGGAATAATCGGTTTATTTTGATTGAACTTCAAGTAGACTAAATACTGGTATTGAAGCAATTTGTTTCTTAAGTTCTCATGTAATAAACTTTTTCTAATATTAATATGGGTTTAAAGACTAGTTTTAAGGTTAAAAATAGTATAATCTGTTTGATTACTTATGACTAAAACAATACTAAATTAATAACAGCACTAAAGCTTAAAAATCGAAATTACTTTTCATGGGGTTTACAAAAGTGGCACAAATCATGTTTTTTAAAATTTATTTTAAAATCTATGATAAACTGATCCGTTGATCTGGATTTAAGATTCTCTTTTGAAAATGTATCTAAAAATAAACTGGTATTCGACTTAAAAAAGACAAGAGATTTGATGTTTGAAAGAAAAAGCATAATATTTTTCATTTTTGTATTCAGGAATCATAAACTTCTGAGAACAATAAATTGCTGTTAATGTTTAAAAATAACTCAGCGTTAAATAAGTGTACAAAATTATAATAATAGTCATTTCTATATTGTAGAGCATAATAATAGAGACTATAGGAAAAATTCTTTGAACGTTAAATTAATGACAATTTAGTAGCAGTTGAGGACAATGTTTCGCATTAAAGCGCTCAATATATTCTTTTGTTGCCTTTTATTATATAATACCACACATTGTGTAAAAAATAAGTTAATTATTCTCGGCTTTTGTTTCCCTTTCTTGTAGTTGGCTTTTAAGCTTTCAATAATAGTAATTTTGAGAATAAATTAATTGAAGTTCAAAAACCTCAATAAGTAGTCAACTTTGTGTCTGTCTTATTTGATTGAACGGAAAATTATTTTTCGTACGCTTTAGATTTCATTATTAGAGTGAAAAATAAGAAAAATTAAAATTTCAAATCATTTTATGGTTAAAAGTAATTAAGTTTTTTCCATCTTTTTTGTGAAGTGAATAAATCATTTCAATATATTAAGGGCTGAGGTTTTTATCCTGAATTACTTAAATAATAAAGACATCAATCGTTTGGGAGCATTATTATTGTATTTTATTTAAATTGGATCAATCATTACAATCGATTCAATTATTGGTGAAAAAAGTAGTTTTATTCACCTTTTATAGCAGTAATCAAACAAAATGTTGCCTTCAAATGAATACCTCGTAATTTTAAGTTTAAGAATAATTAATTTTTGCTTAAAAAATTTTAAGTTATATTATATAAACTGATGATTAATTGCATGCAAATTATCGTTGCATTTAATTTGGAGTAACTTTATGTCTCACTACATAACGAGTGAATAATTTTATTAATCATTAATTTTTACATAGAAATTGTCTTCGCTTTAATATGATAGATAACTATACAATAGATATGTGGGAAGAGTTACACCAAAACCACACTTTATTTGGGAAAGTTGTGTACTAAATAAGCCCTAATTGTTTGCAAAACTAAAATTGTAGGCGAGTTTTATAAAGTGTTAGTTTTATTTATTCATATTATACTATTATTGAACTAATAACACAGTTCGAGTCAACCATTTATTTAATTAGTTTATCATAATTTAAACACACAGTCATATAAAAATATTTCGTATCCTTTCAAACATTTTAGCATAAAATTGCATTTCATTAAAAGTTTTAAAATTTTAGATTTAAAAGATTTCATTAATAAATAATTCACTAGAAATAGTTGAAAATTCCATTAAAAAAGATCATAGTTTGATATTAAAAGAAGATTATCATTAAGTTTTGTTTAGAAAAATAGTTTGGAAAAAAGGTCAGAAAATAAATTGCAAAAAATTTTACCTCAAAATTTTCAAACAATAGTTGAGTCAATTTAGAAGTTTTATACCACTCAATAAAATAACAGAATATTATTGATGTTAATGTATATGAAAATAAACTTCCATTCGATGATAAACTTATATCAATGAAAAATTGCAATAAAGTTAATGCAAACTTTGATAAGGTATATAAAAAAATGTTTACTTCCTTAAGAGATAAATTCAAAATCAATAATTTGTTTACTAATAATTTTTAACAAAACCAAAAAAAAAGCTTTATATGCACTCAGTATTGATGAACTTATATACGAAAGTAGTTATTAAGCATTAATAATAACTTCGAGAGCGATGTCCGGTTATAGCGCAGCACATGATATAGAATGTGAAGTTTTTGTGCGATCAACAAATTCGTGGTTGGGATTGGAGTTCACCTTTTGTGAAGTGCACATAACATAAGCGCAACACAACATAACAACCAATAATAGGTTACCATCGCTTTGAGCAGTCAATTCTTGACAACTCATGATTTTACATGTGACAAACTTACAGACAAAATATTATTTATATTTTAGTACATTTACAGTATTAAAAACTGGTTGAATGACTATTTTAAGTAATTACTGTTAATTAATTATTTATATTATGTTTAAATTAATAAAACCAAATCTTATTACCATAAATAATAGTTAAATCATATAATTTGTTTGATTTACAAAATTTTAATTAGAGTACTAACTTATAATTGATAGGTAGGGCGGGTAGGACTTGACTAAATAAATAAAATAAAGTTAGTCCGCATAGTGAGTCATTGTCTAAAATTAAGTCGAGAAAAGAAATGAAGTGTTGTATCAAATGAGCTCAAATCTCAACTTAATTTTTAGTACAAATGTATTTGATATATATTCCAAATCATGAATTTATGAAATAATAATATCTCTTAAATATAAAATTTTAATTAAAGTGATGAAAAGGTAGGAAAAATAATTTTTCACTTAAAGATTATTGAATTGTTCTAAAAGTTATACTTCTGAACACGTATTGCACTAATATTTGGTTTAGACTTCGCTAATACTTGATTTATGTAACATTTGTAAACTTGGACCCAAAATGTGAGCAGTTGGCAACTCTATTGAAAACGTATACTATAAAAAATGCACTCGAAAACAAGTAATTGTACATTAAAAAAGCCGACACTACACAAAAAACTGGTGTCTATAATTGCAAAGGTGAACATGTAAGCCCCCAATGGCCCCCATTGAAGAGGTGTTTCTGCGTGCACTTAAACGCAGAACCATATAAGATGATTATATGCAAGATTTTGAATGCTATTTACTTTGAACTCAATGATCGTGTTTTGTGAGCCTCTTATTTCTCAACGAGAAATTGCTTTTTAGAGTTTGTAAAGTTAGTAGTCGTAAAAGTAGTATTTGACTTACCATTAAGTAAATGTTTTATTAAAATCTTTTTCTTTCTTTAGTACTTCTTAAGCCTAATCTTAAACATTCAATTCATACTTTATTGATAGTTGTCTTTGATTTATTGTTATTGAAATTTTAAAAATCAGATCAGAATGAAAAATAAGTTTTAAACAATTTTCTTTCATATTGATTGAAAAGTTTGTTCCAAAATCTGAATTTTTATTTGACTTTAGTTTTAAATATGCACAAAAAACTTATGCTAAATATTTCCTCAAATTAATTAAATCGTGTTTAGACACAAGTTGTTGAAAATTTATTTGAATCCATCATTTCTGCATCAGTTTAGCCTAAATTTTTGTTAAACTTGAAAAATAATTGAATATAGTAAACTTGAAACCCAGTTATAAGATCATTAAATCTAATGATTAAGTTTCAAGTGAAAAAACTTGTTAAGAAGTGTATAAAGCTTTTCAACGAAATGCGTTCAAAAGCTGTCCAACAAAATACTTAATGACTCAGTAAGTTATAAGAAAATTACTTATCAATACTCTAATAACTTCACTATAAATATATCACCAAAAAAGAGGTTAATACAAACTTTTTTTGTTGTCCTCCACACAAATATATGTTGAGGTTTTTTATACAAAAGAAATATTTTTCAAAAATTCAAAAGAAATTTTTTACCTTTTATTGAAAAAACTTTTAGGTTTCAAAAATGCCTTGAAGTTAATGCAGTTTTCTTTCATCATATATTCACTTATAGCTATTCTCTAATCACTTAACTCTATGAATGAAATAAATAAAAAAAAGCGATTAAAGAGCGATAAGTTTTGTCTCACTTTAATGACTTCATAAAGAATGAATGATTCATATAAAGCATTGAAGTAAAGATAGAAGTTTTAGATATTATCAGTTTTGTAGACCATAAAAGTAATGCCTCTAACAGTCAAATCTATAACTAATACAGAATTTATTGGAGTTCTTAAAGTTTTACAGAATAACGCAGAAAAATGTTATTCATTTAACACAAGAGTCCACTACAAGTTTTGTATTAAAACCTATCAAATGTAAAAACTTGTTTGGATTTCACAATAGATCGTAAACTAAAGCTAAGACTATAAATTCGTATAAGCCGTCTATAAATAGCAAATGAGGCGTAAAAAGTCATAAATATTGAAGAATCAAATGTCTTATTTTGAGAAATGGAAAGCATTACATAAATTAAACAAAGAATTGATGTCAGAAATAAAATTGTTTTGTGTTTTCGGGGAAACGGAAGATGAAGTTCTAATCGTTACAAAAGTTGACGAAGTTTTTGCATTTGGTAGTAATAGAAACGGTTGTCTCGGTTTAGGAACTGATGATTCAATACAAGAACTAAAAAAAGTAGTAGAACTGTGTAATAAAAACGTTTTGAAATTTGCTTATGGTTTGTCTCATGTCATAGCGATTACAGAGCAAGACAATGGGCTTTATTCGTGGGGTAACAATAGTTTTGGACAATTAGCTGACGGAACCACTGCTAATAGGAATAAACCGAAACTAATTGTAAGCTTAATCGGTCAGAAAGTTATAGATATTTCATGTGGCGCTCACTTTACAGTGGTTTTAACAGAATCAGGGAATGTCTTATCCTTTGGTTATAATTGTTTCGGTCAATTAGGCTGTAATTCAACTTATAATCAATCAATACCTGTCCAAGTGGTAGGTTTTGGATCAGAGAAAGTAATATCTCTTGCGTGTGGGTTCGAACACTCAACTGCATTGTCAGAAGCTGGACATGTGTTCGTTTGGGGCGCCAATGATTTGGGACAACTTGGACTCGGTAATAGAGAGGATCAATACATACCCACAAGAGTTAAACATTTAGATTCTGTTATTATTAAGAAAATAGTTTGCGGCTCAGCTCATAATCTGTTATTATCCAGTGATCAGGATATCTATGCTTTCGGTTACAATTATAAGGGACAGATTGGATCAGACAGTGGTCACAATCATGATTTGCCGATTAGAGTTAATGGTACTCTAAAGTTTAGTGACATCGCCGCCTCTTTTTATAATGATTTGTCAGTCGCGCTATCATTAAGTGGCAATTGTTTTATTTGGGGTCAAACTGAAAGTCTCACGGAATATATACCTTCTCCTAAAGAAACTGACGAAAAATCAATTGATAACATTTTTGCTGTTTATGCTTTCAGAAAAATTACTCATAAAACGATTCAAATTCAATAGTTTAGTAGTTTTGCAAAATAAACCCAATTTAAAAACATTTTTATTAAGAGGATAATTGGCACAGAAAACAAACCATCGAACCAATTGAGATAATAAAACATTCATTTAAATAAGAATCAAAATTTAATTAACTTTTCTGTTAACAAATATGAATATAGAGTATAAGCCTTAATATGAAAATATAAGAGTTAAACACTTTGATTAATTTTGCTAAACATTAACCATTCATTACATATTTTGTCATTTTTTATTATAACAAAATTTAAAAATTCAAATATCATTTATTTGTTTATTTGGATAAATGTAATTCAACTATAATTTTATGAACATATTGGATAAGCATATAATTCACATCAAACGATCCGTTCATAAAATAATATATAAGCTTGTGATCGAAGCACTGAACTCAATGAGGAAGAGCTAACACTCGAGTCGCTTATATGATACCATTTTCCACAATCATTAGATTCATCATTAATACATTCATCAATTGAACCATCACTTGAACCATTAATTGTACCATTAATTGAGCCATTAATAGAACCATTACTTAATTGACCGTTTATTCCATTGTGAGAATTATAAGCTTCAGTCACCTGAGAGTCACCAAACATGTTGTTTTCAATCATTTTTAGTATACTTTCCACGCGAGGCATAAAGGGTTCCAAAAGAGCAAACTTTTTGATGTTGTGATTGATTGGTCTCACTTTGACATAAGCCGTGTAGTGACCACTTCTAAGAGTGCCCGAATGTACGACCACTCCATACAAGGAATAAATAATAGCTTTAGTTTTCTTGAGACCAGTGAATGGAGTCATTAAGTTATATATTTTGCTGACAAAGGGAGAAAAATCAAATCTGGCCGGAAATGACACAAAAGAGTTTATTTTTTTGAGACCAGCTCTTCGATAGCCTTCAGCTTCGAATCGTTTTAAAGTAAGCGTAAGAATAGGTGGCGGAACAGCTATTAGCGATCTCTTCGATGCGTTACTGTAGGTCTTATTTCCGCCATTATTTTTAGTGCACAATTCGCACAAATATTTATTATTACCATTCAGTGATTCGATTGAAGTAAAGTTTAATAATAAGCTCATTAATGCAAAATTTGGCAAATCATTAGTCGTTGAAATGGTCTCTAAAGTCATATTAATTATATTCTTCATATTCGTTGAATTGCTATCAGTTTGTATTAAACAAAGTTTCTCTTTATCACTAATGCTTAGCTTCAAGAGTTCGTTCTCTAAATCAGTTAAACTAAAGTCTAAATCAATTTGATTTGCTTTTGATTCATCAGAATTAGACTCATCTTTAGACTCCTCTTCATCTAAATCAGGTTTAACTAAATTATAATTCAATGAAATGTCTTCACTATTTGGGAAACAATTCCAGTCATTATCTGAAGAATCATAGAGCAGATTAAAGCCCAACACATCCTCTTCTTCGTTGTTTTCAATAATTGATGTTTTGTTAAAAGATTGCGTATCAATAGCTCCACAATTATTTATATCATCGAAAAGCGGTTCAATAGTCCAGTCCTCGACATTACAGACATTATCATCAGTTTGTTCTACTTTTGTGTCATTTTGAACACAAGTCTGCACCGCATTATCTTCAAAATGATCGCTTTTATTATCAAGTGATGGCTTAATGTCATTCAACTCTTGCTTGTTCTCAATTAAATCTAATTTAGTTTCACTTATTTTTCTCTGTTGTTTAGACTCTCTTTTTGCTGCTTTTTTCTGTTGTCTCTTAATTCTTCTCTCTTTCGGAGTCAGAATTTTCGAGTCTTCGTCTAAAAGAGACTTCTCTTCAATATCTTTATGTTTCTGTTCCTTAACTTTAGGTTTACTCTCGATGTCACACGAATTATATTTTTCTTGATTTATAGGAAGCGATAAATCAAAGAAAGGCTCAAACATTTGATTCGTATACTGACAAACATCACAGCAAACACTGGATAATAGCTGTCCACCAAATATTGAGTCAATAATTGTAGAACAAGAATAGGTGGCAAACGATTTAATCCTGGTTTTAGTGTCGTCGTCGATATTACTGTCTTCTGAGTCGGACTTCAACTCATTAACGATAGCCTTTCTCTGACGTATTATTTCTTTACATTTAAGTGAATCTAAAAGACATCTCAAGAGTTCGTGTGAGTCCTGTTGTGACCAACCTATGAATTGAGACCAATCCTTACGAATGTGCTTCAAAAGAGTGGACGGAGTTATTGTTCTGTTATTGTGTGAACGCATTTCTCTCATAAACTCAATCAAAGATTTAGTTAAAGGCAAACAGTTATGCAAAAGCACATCAATCTCTTCGTCAAACTGTTTCTCAAGAGTCCATTCATTAGTATTCGTGAAAGCCTTTGCTCTCCAGACGAAGCCATCATTGGATCGTTGGTTCAGTAATTCATACAAAATATGTGTTTGAGATATGATTTGCAAAACGGAATTCAAATAACAAGTGTTTCCCAAATTTGTTAACCCTTTTGGCGAATCCATTGACAATTGATTTGGCGATAAATTAGTTAATTGTTTGCTATTATCACAGATTTCTTGCATTGAATTTGTTTGGAGTTTAGAGCAATCATTTGTATCATTACTTTTATTATTATTTGATTTTATGTTTATATCAATCCTTTGATCGCAATCTCCGAACACATCAGTCTCTGATTTGTCTCTATTTTTAATTGAATTCTGATTTAGACTCAAATCAATTGAAGAAATAGAAGACTCATTAGTACTACTATTTTGTCTACTATTTGAAGACTCTTTTCGACCATTCGTTGAGTTCTTCTTTTTATTATTGTTTTTGTTGTTATTATTCTTTTTTCCTTTATTTTTCTTTTTATTAGCCATTTCTTAATTCATTTATTAATTCATTTGTTAATTCATTTCAAAAATACTTCAATTCATCAAAATATTAAACACTTTTATAAATAATTCATTTTTAAAAAATAATTATTATTATTAATATTTATAAATAAAAATATGTTTACATTTAATATTCAATGCGTTTAATAATTAACACATATTTGGTTTACACGTGATATTCAATTA
>JAQGCH010000246.1:0-28014 GCA_034699485.1 Nanhermannia elegantula
CACATACATACATACACACACATAAGTTGGTTAAACAAAATTATGATTTATTATTATATTAATTTCTTTCTGCCAAACAATCACTCATAAAGAATAGGATACCGAAAGTTTATATTAATTAAACCCTTATTTATTGTTCAATCAATTATTTAGTTTGAAACAATTATCTGTCATCTAAATTATAGCTTGTGTTTAATATCCAACCTTAAAAAGGAATACTTTTGAAAATAAAATTTGTTTTTGTTTTCCTTTTTCATATTCAGTTCAAACAAAAAGTTCATTCGCTATCTAAACATAAATTGAAAGTTAACTTTTCTTAAAGTTCATCACATAAGCAGAGAGTTTAATTCCGCTCTAATAGGATTTGTTAAAAAAAAGTATCCAAAATAGTAAACGATACACAAAAATAAAACATTAATTTGAAACACTATTCATAAAGTGACATATGCTATAAATTTATTTTAAAATGAATTGATTTCCAAACGAAATGATTTCCATTAATTTCTATATTTGGTCGGAAAAATTGGATATTTATACAGATAAGAAAAGAACTGATAAATCAAAGACCGAAAGCAGTATGAATTTATACAATTTAATAAACAGTGAACTTGTTTTTTACTTCTAGGTATTTGTGGCTAATAGTTCTCCACTAATTAAATAGCAACTAATTTAACACACTATCGCCTAATTCTCTATCGAAATGGAAATAACGAAATGGAAATAACGAAATGCCATAATTAAGACAATAATAGTCAACAAAGTCTATTATGGCATCAATAAATTCCTCATAAGTGAGCCAAACCTTTTTTACATAGCGTAGGAAAAGGAGTAGCATTTCATTGTAGCATAAACTCAATCGACATTAATTGAAAACTATTTTAAGCGAGTGTAACATTATATTTAATGCTTATTCACAATTAAATATAGTAATAAATAAAATCCCACACTATTTCTCTGTTGAATTTTTGTTAACCAATTTCCCATTCATATTGAAAATGACATATAATCAAAGCCTCTGTTCTAAAGCAAGAGCTGTTATTAACTCTTCATTAATAGTTAAATTATTCTGAATAACGCTTCCGTTTGTTTTTTTGTATTTATTTATAAAAGTAATTCATGATTATTACATATTTTGATATACTATTTTTACATTCATTAATGATGTCGTGCTTTTTCTTATTCAAATAAAAGTTTACTTTTACTTTTTCTATACTATATTTTCCTTTTGCCTTAGTTCCTTTTTTAGCAGTAATAATATAGTGTGTCCTAAAAGTCCATAAAAGTTTTTTATAATTACATCGCATGCTTTATCTAAATTCAGTCTAGAAGATACCGGTTGTAAGCTTTGTTCTTTTTGTATTGTTGTGTAAAACATTCAAACATTTGTAAGAGATAATAATTTACATTATAAACATTAACTTAAAACATTATAAGTTCTAATGTCCAAAAATGCTGTATAAATCTCATAGTTCTCACCAAAGTCGTATTCTCTTATTCAATTTCTGCAGCGGACCCTCTTTAGTATAAAATACCGGATAGGTTTAGGTAATAAACCCTTTTAAATGCTCCAATAATACAAGACATTAGTTTTCTGGTAAAATATCTTTTATATACTCATACAATTGGAATCAGTCTTTCATTAAAAGTAACTGAACTCAAATCACTTTTCAAAGACATTTTAACTAAATTTGATTTATATTTGCCAGAACTCGCAGATAAGACCACAAATAGTGCAAAGCCCACCACAGGTATAGTACTTTTTTTTGTACAGCGTTTCAAATTTTTTTTTTGGGAGTTTTCAATCAATAAAACAATTTTACAAAAACCGAAAGCGTATTCAATTTAATAAGCACAGCACGCACTGCAATAATGGAAAAACTTTTTCCTTGTCTGTGTACTTATCAATCACCCTATAATTAATTGTTATGAATCCTGGATTTTTTGTTCTTATTACGATTTTTATTTTTTAATACATGAAATTCTTATCGATTTTGGGCATGAATTAAGCAACACTTCCAACAACTTTCTATATTTAAATTTGTTATTAACTTATAAGCAGTGTATGTAAATGAACTCAATTTGCGTGTTATTTTAATTAATGCTACTTTTTAAATGTTTAAAATTAATCGTTTGCTTAAGTTATTATTATGAGTACAATTTGGCTCAAATTTTGATTTCTTTTTTAACTGAAGGATAATTAAGAAAATGAAATGATTAGAAAAAAGTGAGATTTTATGTATTCGAGAAGCCGAACAAATTATATATAATACTAGTATTGCTGACCGACTTTTGTCATCTTATATCAAACTTTGATAGATCTGCATATCATATATGGTCTGCACAGAAATAACACATTTGAGTAATATATACTTTAAAAATACTTTTATATGCATATAAAAAACAGTTAAGATTTATCTTTAAATCCGTTTATTATCTCTCATATCACTATTTTAGAAATTAATTTATGACTTTCTTACTATTGAAACGTCATTAATAGTAAATTCATTAGTTTTACGAAAAGTTTGGAGTTAATGCTCGTGTTTATCATCTAAATTTGTTCTCTAATATGACAGTTTAGTCTTAAAATTTTATTTTAAGTCCTTTGAAATTTGATTTAATAAATATTATTTTAAAATCTTATTTTATTCTCATGTCTTCATCCACAGAAATAAAGTACTTCTTAATCTTAACAACACTTGAGAACAACTTAAACCTTTCAATCAATTGAGAATTTAGGTTAAAAACCCTATCATTTTAATCAGAATGTTGGCGTTTTCAAAGAAACTGATCAGACAATCGAGTTTAAAAACAACTTATCTCTCAAACTATATCTCCAAATTGCGATTACTGGTGAGTTTGAAAACTTTATTTAACTTTTATTTTTTATTTTTTTATTGTCACTGAAATAAAAGTTATTCAAATTGGATTTAATTTTAATGAGATTCGCAGTTTTGTTTCTTTTTCATCTCCTAAGTTGAAAGACCTCTCCGTTTTTCTTTCAATAATATTTCTCATGCATAACAAAGATATAGGCTTTCAAAATAGGGTCTAAAGTGATAAAAAATGAAATCACAACTGATGAAAATCAGACAATAAAATAATTCTTAAAAACACTTATTTCGAGTATTAATCCAAATAGTTATTCGCTTACAATGAACTTCTTTTTCAAGACAAACTCAATTATTCTCTTTTTGTCTGCGCGCACATTAAATCTCATTCATAAGAGAATAAAAAGAAATTTTGGTATGTTTTTATGGTTAGACAATGAAAACTTTGTTTAACTTTTCTTGATGTGAGGTTTTGTTTTGCTTTTTTTTATAGTAAACCACAAATTACTTCTATTGCTAGAAGTGTTTCCTGTGAAAAAACTAGAAGATATGTATCGAGTATTCAAATAATTTTTAGATAAATTACTGCTGTATAATGTTTCTAAAAGTGTGCGCACCTTAAAAAAGATTTCTTATTACATATAATTTTCTTTCATCTATTTTCTGGTCTCTTCTTTAGCTCCAAGTGAATTGACCTCATTTTCTAATGCATTTGTGGTCATTAATAGTCAACACCAGGTTTTAAAGTTCATTATCAATAGCTGACTGAGATATAGAAACCATAGTAAATACAATACAAGTCTTGAAATGTTTTTCATCAATAATAAAGATAATGTAATTTTAAGGCAGTTATTAAATAAGAATAATAGTTAACAGAAATCAATGAGTTTATATAGAATAAAAATAATTCGTGAATTATTTTATTTTTTGAATTCAAAATTGATTTTGTACTGTATATAATGTATGTTTTCATTTATAATAATATACAGAAATGAATAGAGATATGCAAATGCTATGAAAAAGATTTAATGATTAAGACCAGGAAAAAAATTAAAGCCTTTTCAAACCGGTATTACTCTTCAATTAATAACTCAAATAATTTTAAATAAAACACAGCATAGCTTCCTAAAAATCCAATCAAACTGATTATTTCTAAGATAATACCGATAATAAACGCCTTCTAAGAATATTTACTTATTTACCGAAAAATCTGAAGAATTTTAATCGCTTTTTATTGCAATTATGATGAGCACTATTCAGCATCTTTGCATTTAATAGATAAAGGCTTTCAAAATACAAGTTTATACAACTTTATTATACATTATTTTAATTAGGGTTTTCTCGTTTCATTCAAATTGAGTTCATATAAAGCGCGCCTCTTTATAATTTTTCATAAAATTAGGAACAGATTTATCGATATGTTCCTGAGAATTATGTTTTTATTACATGTGATTTTCAAATTTCTATCGTCTCACTAATCATCATTTTATGCAATTTTTCAAATAAAAATATCAAAAATGACAAAAAATTAGTATTTTTTTCTAGACTAGAAATTATTCCAACTCATTAGAATATCGGTACAGAAAAAGTATTTTATATCTTGTGTTAATCTTAATCTTTTGATTATTTGAGTCGAGAATGTAGTTAAAATGAAAGCCCAGTTAAGAGTTTATTCACTGATAACAATTATTCATTGAATCCGTAAATAATTAAACTTTGAATAAAAAGTTTTTAATGCATTAAATAGCATGTAATTGACAAACATATTTATGCGATTCAATGTTTGGTTTCTCCTCTAATCCTTGTCTAAATTTGGGTCTTTGACGAGTAGGTATTTGGAGCAAAACTTAACTTTGAATTTTCAAGAATTAACTTAATTACGTCTTCTTAAGTGCAAATCTGGTCGTCTTATTTTTATTGAAGCATTAATTCGTGATATAAATAAAATATATGTTTTCTTTCTTTAAATAATTTAATTAAAACAAAAAAAAGCAAATGAATGCGTAATTTAATAAATCTCATTAGTTATTCGTTACTCGATAATGAAGTTCAAGACTAAGAAAAACTTTAAGTAAAATGAATTTATAAAATTTCAAAGAAAAAGTTAGTTTTCAACTTTATATTTAACGGACTTTTTGTTCATTTAAAATTACCTGCACTTAAACCTATACTTTTTCTTCATTACATACCAAATGTGAAAAACGCATTAAGGCTAAGATGAGAAGAAAGCAAAACTACTTAATTCAAGTTTCGATAAATATCAATACATTGAACTGAACTTAGGCATAAATGATTGGTAAATACAGATCACTGAAATATTTAGTGCTGTTTTATATATTTTCGTATTATAAATAATATGTTTTTCTTGGTCTGAACCTATTTAATGATAAATAGCAGCCAAATGGTAATTCAAATATTAGCAAATCTGTGCTTTCAATATAGTATGAAATTATGCAAAAATACATTCAATAATAATATAGTACACGATTCGGTAAAAACATAACATATTTGATTACACGATCGCTAAAAGAGACTTATTTTTAAACCAAATGATAACTTAGTTTTGTTCAACTAAATCATTAAACTTTATTTCACAGGAGTTTCAATTGAATACTTTTATAAATAAATTCTCAATTACTGATTAACGAGCAATTCATTGAGTGTAAAATAAAATTGCAAAATAAAATAAACTTATTTAAAGTTATAAAATAACAATTCTTACTCATTAAAAAAATAAAAGCCTCAGAACAGAAGAGAAGGGAATTTATTTAACTGGGCTTTAATCAAAGTGAAGATTTTTTATCATAAAAGCAAAAAAGATCCATTTAATTAGTATCACTTTATATTAGGGCAGTAATTATACAACTTGTTTATTTTTAAGTCAAATGGTAACGGAATATAAAACTTTTTTCTGTTAAATATATTCACTCAATGCATGGAAAAAATTTCTTTAAAAAAACTTATAAACAAGATTTTGGTCGTTTTATCGTTTAAGGCCAATGTGCTATTAACGGTCTTTCTTGATATAAAGAAACTATTCCATTGCCAATGTCTATATTTAGGTGAAAATCACTTATTTTTTATCCAGTGCAGTAAAAAAAGGTAAACTGCGTTTTTAAAATCTCAGTTTTAACACATATTACGGTAGTTTTAAATTTAATTTTTTTGTCATCAATTTTCGCTTCAATTTATATCTAAAGTCAGATTTAATATTGGATTAAACGTAATAACAAATTATTTGTTTTTCAAGTGCTCTTTGAAATGAATTCCGAAGAATTAATTAGCTATAAATTGTAAACATGTAAACAATAATAATCAATAAGGTTTTCTTCTGAGGCATTTCATCCTAATGTTTTTGAACTTTTGAGGGAAACATATTTTCTCATTTCTAAAAAAAACTTTTTCATTACTTTCGAAAAATATATAATTCATTCTTAATATGCAATTATGTTAAATAATTTACTCGTGAGCTCATATACAAAATAGTTCTGTGAGAAATTAGATTTTCGCATAAACTTATTACAGAATAAATTAAAGAGCTTTTCATTTGTATTGTTAGGTATTATTTATGTTTATTGAATATACAGTGCATAAAAAATGTTTTGTGAATATCAGCTCATAATTAAAGAAAAGAGTTTTTCATTCAATGCTATCATTTATTTTTAGCCCACATCTAAACATATATTAAATGTAAATAAACCAAATTTCTTTGGATTTAATTTGAAATAATTTATGAATAAAAAAATGATTCTTCGGTGAACGCCTTATTTTTTAGCATAAAGTCGATTAAAATTCAAAAGTCAAGACATACCTATTTATCAAAAGATATTTTTCGCCATCGAAGTTCAGGTATCACTCTTTCATCGTGTTTAATAAATTTAGTTCTCATTTGAGTATCAGAAGAGTTTTTAACTTTGTTTTTTGAGATATTTCTTTTAGTTTCAAGTTATTTGTGAAAAAAACTTTTGTGAATAATTATTACTGATTAGGAATGATTTAAAGTGATTTAGTTTTTAGCTGAAAATTTATCTGATGTTTGTGGGTTCAAAATTTTATCTTTACAGTGAGAATACGTATAACTTATGAGAAAAACTTATGGAGTTAAGAGTTTATCGCTTTGCTTGTGATAAGAGATCATTAGATGAATTCATAATTTTTTCAAACAGAAAATTTTTTTGAGAAATCAATTTTCAATTTAAGTGTCACTTTTCTAATAATATCAACTTTAATATGATATAAGTTAAAAGTTTTAACCATCAGATAAATTGAGGTGTTTTTCTAAATAAAAAAAACTCAAAAGTTTTGCTTTAATTTTTGAATAGAATTATGTCTGTTTTTTTCACTTTAAATAAATGGGATGTAATTTTTGAAATATTTGAAATGTTTTGAAATTTTTCTAATTTAAATCAAAATTAATGATGATATTGAACATATTTTTTTTCCTTAAATCTAATTATTGTTTCACAGATATACAGTGCATAAAAATACAGAATCCGTGTAAATAGGATGAGGTCTAACACGACATCCTTTATAAAATGTCGAACAGTCTGATTATTTAAGATAAATATCATATCTTTTTAAAAGTTTCTGTCGCGTCGGCGAATAGTAATTAACTGAGTTATCAAATGACAGATTAATCTAAACCCAAATTTATCAGTAAATTCGAGAAAATTTATTCAACATTTTTTGCATAAATTCTAAAATTAGTTTAATTAAGTTTAAGATTTACGGAAAAAGATAGAGATCTTATTGTTAGATAATTAACTTTTTACAAACAGAACAGTATAATATATAATATATGTTAACTGTATTAAAAGCCCAACAAATTATTACGAAATTACAAATATGTTAAACTTGAGAATGAGGTGAAATTATAATTCTTTGATAAAGTTTTTGTTACCTCCAAAGGAGCAATAGTTAGAATCTGTTCCGAAATCATGGGTTTCCTGTTTTTCTCCATTGTTTCCTAACTAAATGATAAACAGCTTATAATTTGTTTGTTACATTGTATGCAACAATTGCTTGTAACAAAAATTTAAAGTATTATTTCCTGTGACAGAATTATCTTTTCATCTTGTGTAAGCATATTTTTTAACTATCAGTTTGTGCACATTTTTTATGTGCATTTAAGCTAAATCAAAAACCGGAAACAGACAAAATACATATTAGATTATTCAGAAATTATTTTGGAATCGCTTAAAGAAGTCATCATTCAATTAGTTATAATTGATTAATGTATACTATTATTATGTAATTATTTAATATAATTTTTATCTCTGAGATTTTTTTAAAAATCAATGACATTTACACTCATTCAGGTAATCGTTTAATAGATAATAACATGATATACGGTATCACTGATTATGTTTCACACCTTTAAAGCCAATCCTATGTTTTCGGCAAATATTATTCCCATACTTATTATAATTCAATATTAATTAAAATTTAACATTGAATTTATTACCAAAACTAAAAATAATGGATGTATTTATTAATAAGTTTGTTATATGTCCTTATTTTTTGATAACAAATAATGATTAGAAAAAATCATGATTTCCAGAAGAAGTTGTTTATACATATTAACCCTTTAAACGAATCAGTAGTTTAACTATATTTCGAGGCCAAAAAAGAGGAGCTAAAATGTGTGCAATTAGTTTCTTATTATAAAAATAGGGTTAAATTGCGTCAAATAAATTTCAAGTAAATAAATATTTGTAATCCCTATTAGAGTAGTGATAAAAATATGCGGCTATTTATCAAAATAGGAATTCAAAAGTTTCTAACAATTTTGTTGATACCGGTCATTTTTCTTAACTTGGGTTAGTATATAATTATATTGAATTCTTGAATAGGGTCTAAATATTATTTATCTGACTTGCACTCTAATATCATATTTTATTTGAAAAGAATAATTAATTTAATCTAAATTTAATGCAAGTATTTTCTAAAGAGCCCTTCATTTTAAAACCCATAACATTTGAATATTTCATTGTTATAAAAGAGATTTGAATTACAATAAAAACTCGATAACTTATTAACAATATATATATTAGTATTAAAGTCATATTAATATGTAAAGCAGTGATTTAATTGTGAGATTATCTTAAAGTAAATTTTTGTTATAAAGATCTATAATTGAGTCTTTGAACTAAATCTGATGAATGTAATGCTTAGTATTTTTAGACTCAATGGACCGAAAATGGTTTCATACTTTCAATCATGATTTCATTTCACATTTAATTTAATTATAATTTAAGATGAGCTCCACTTTAATGGCATTGATATACCGCAAAACAATGCCTAACAGTAAGTGGTTGGCTGTATTCCGAATGTCTAACCATTGACTGAAAACTTTTCAAATCTTTGTCTAATTATAATTTATTTATAATTATAACATAGAGTAATAATAATCGTCATTCATCTAAAATCGAGTCTAGACTTCATACATGTATTGCAGTTATTATTAAGTAAATTAGATCACTAACAGTTAGGATATTTAGGTTTTAATCATGTATTGTTCATCTCGTTTAATATTATTATTAATATTTTTTTAATTTCCACATTTTATTTTTGGTTAAACATAACCTCCACTTATAAGCGTATAAGTAATTCATTACTTCATCAGTAAATTATATTATAGCTAAAAAGGTTTTGTCTCGAACTTTATGAAACTCAAGCCCTGACATGAATTCTATTTAATACTTGTCACGAATTTATGAAAAGTCTATATTTTTCATATATTAAAAAGTTTAGAGAAGAACTTGAGTCCATTTTCACTTTAACTATTAGACTCGAAAATTATATGCTCTTTAAGGTAGAAACCAATTATCAATTTAAATAATTGCCGACTGTTTTGAGTATCAAATTATTATGTGAACGGTAAATAGATTTTAAATGTTTGCATAGAATCACGAGCTTCTGTATAATCGATAGGTTTAATATTTTGGTCCGTGATATCCGCCTCACAATGATGTTATTTTTAAATTATAAGACCTTTTAATGAGTTTTAGTTACCGTTAGAGGTGCTAAAAGTGTAAAGGAATTGAGTTTCATTTACATAATAATAATAATTTAGTTAATCAGATCTCAAAATAATTCTCAAGTATAGTGTTTCGAAAGTATTCCTGAAATGAAAAGTCAGTGTCTTATAAATTAATATATATTTTGATGTTTCCTTTGAATGATTTATTGCCAAATCACACGACATATCAGTTCTTATAAAGTGTATGAATTTTTTTCGGATTACTCTCAATTGAGAAATAATAGTTATTAATAATTTAGTATAAAGAAAATTATGAATTATCTGTAACACGATTTTTGCTGAAAGAATTATTTTTGTAAAAACTTTCTAATTAAATATCATGTGAAGTAATAAAGGAGTAGATGAATGAGTGATTGGAATAAATTAACGTGACTTTAAATCAAAAATGAATTTTAAGCTCATATTTATGTAACGCAAACTACAAGTTTATTAGAAAAAAGACTTTAAAAATAGTTATCTTAAAACAAATTCACAATCGCTTTCTATTTATATAATCAAACATTTGAATGATTTATATCAAAGAAAAATAAGTAACGCTTTAACTTAAATCAAATGTAGAACTCTCTAAAGAATAGCAATTTTTTTGTTTCTCACGCCTGATGAAAGTGCTTTAGAAGAAAAAACTTTGATTATAAAAAGAATTACTTAATCCACTTAAATAGACTCACGTCTGGCACAGGTATATAATTGACGTTTTGAAAGTGCAAGAAAGGGAAACAATTACTTGATTTCTCTGTCAATTTCAAAACTTCTATGCATTAACGAAAGTGAGAAAAATGAGAATAAAAAATATTAAACAATGCAAAACATGTTTAAGGACAATGACCAAAAACCAGTTATTTTCTTAGCCTGTGATGTGAATGTGTTAAACCATAGGAATAACTATTATTATTAGTAGAGTAACTGTTATGCTCTTCGGGTAATTGAAATAAAAAAATACTGTTATATATAACACATATATAAAAGTTAATACTTGTTATAACCTTAATAGAAAAAAAGAAATTTTATAAATTTAAATACAATTTATATCCAGGGTCTAATGTTCACGGGTGGGCTAACACAAGGAATTGGAAAATTAAAAAAAAATTTATATTAAATATAAACTCTCATTATAACCAATAGTCAACTGCAAAAGAAATCCTTTAATAGTAACGATAATTTATTATAAGCTGAGTTTGGATATTAATTCAATAGTACAGCGACTCAACCAATTTGTAAACTGTTATGCATTATTACTAAAGATGTCTATGAATTCAACTTTTATATATAGGTTTAATTCAGTGATTAGCAGTATATTAAGTAACGTGAAATGCGTGCATAAAGTTTTAGCACTAATTTAATCAATTTTTTAATTACTGGCACCAAAATTGAACCAATGATTTTAATTATCAATTGTTTAAAATAAATGCTTTTTTTATCTGTAATTATTTACTCGTTAGAGAGTCATTGAAATCAGATTGAAATGATTGAAATGATTGTTATTCATCTATAAACATTTCCTATAGTATTGGTATAAATGCATATTATTTGGCCTGTTTAGTGACTATAAGAGTAGATCAAACATAATATAAGCTAAGCCTTCAATTAGAGATTGAAGTCTTGAGAAAAATTCTTCAATTTTGAAGATAAAGTTAGCATTTGACAGGTTTTTTCAAATTAGTGACTAAAACGATATATTTTTAAATTTTTCTCAGAAATTGATAAGATATGCGCTTAGATGATTTGGTTAGGGGGACATTACCTTCCCTTGGCTAACAATGTGTTGAGGAGTTGAGAAAACTGTTTTCAGTTTGGAAGTCAAATGGAGCACACTTTAAAGGTAAATTAGATGACTGGTGTTTTGATAACCGGATTACAATGACATTAAGTGGATCACTATTCATAAAGGCATGCAATTTATTATTTTTAGTGGTGAGCCCTTTGCTATGTGTATTGCAATTTGATATTCATGATTATAAAGACTTCATGAAACAGGCCATAAATCTGCATACAATACCTATAGTTTATACATTAGCTTTTATAATCTTTTTTAAAGCTTTGATGAATTTTTAATTATATCGCATCTCATGAATAAAAGGACTTTTTCTAGTCTTTTATCATATTTTAATCATTTTGCAAAAATTTATTCATTTTTTTGAGCACTTAGTTCAGCAATATATCAATCATTTCTTCTATTTTTGTTAATTTTACGAATATTTTCAAAATAACTTCTAAAAAGAGTTAAATGAGAAAAGAGAATATGATTTTTAGGGTTGAAATGAAAATTAATTTGAAGAATCTTAAAAATAGACACATATAAAAATTTAAATTAATTAACTTCCATAAACTTAATTAAACTCTTGGATAGAATAGAAAAACTTTGTTTCGATAACTGATACTAACATAGTATTTAGTGTTAAAGTTGATTAAACTTAAAACATTTTTGTGGCTCTATATTTTTGGTGCAGAATAAACGAAAACACTGATATCGTGAGAATCATTTAATTTAAACTCTTCAAAATGGGCTTAAAGGCGTTTGAGGAGAGAATTAAAAATATCTTAAAATCAATTTGAATGACATTTCACTCAAAGGTCAATTGTATCGGGTGTTAAAAAAGCTATTCCTGAAAATATTTTTATTAATAAGTGAGTGAAACCTAAAAATAAAAGAATCATAAAATACTTTCCTTAAAATAAATTTTTACTTTCTGAAGGAAAAAAAATAATCTAATCCGCGGAGAAAAACTATTAATTGAATTGATGTATAATTAGCATTAAATTAATTAATTGCATGACTTTTTCATTATTTTTCGGGCATTTTATGAACAACTGAGGGCTTAATAAATCATTAACTCTTCTTATTTTGTTTTAATTTATATAAAACTTTTAATTACAATCTCATTAGAATTTTTACTAAATAAAGCGCAAAAATAAGGTTTCATTAGTAGAATAAATAGTTTATTTCAAAGCCTAATTTGCTTTGTTTCTCAACTCATTAATTTTTTTCTGGATTGTTTGTCATAATCATAATTATATAATAATAATTAGGTTTAAATTTAGAGAGGATTTGAAACCATTTACTTTCACGAATTATGATAATTAAGATAATATTTATTATTATAATATTCAGATCAAAAACTGAACATATGAGAGCTGTTTGAGCTAAAAGTTGATTAAGATTAGGAATTTTAATATCTTTATTAGGATTTTCCACAGAAAGGGTTGCATAAAAAGATTCCTCAAAGATTACTCATTGAAGATATGATTTTGTTTCCCAAGACAACGCACTGCCGGCCTTATAATTGAGATCATTCTTAAAAAGAAAAACAAAACTTACATTTATTTATATTTATTGTGCTATTATTTCTTTAGATACTAGGATTGACTGATTATATCAATTAATTTTGATATAATGTAAACTCGAAGCTTTCGTGTCAATTATGTAAAGGTTTCCTTTGAATGATTTCTTAACCACTAGGTCTGGATTGCGTGCAGAATAAAAAACAAACAAATTTACAAAAATAAAATTTATTTAAAATGTTTATTATTAAGTAAGTTCTCAGTAACGAAAAATTGCAAGCTATAGGTTAAGCATTATTTAATTATTTCAATTACATGGGCACAAAACACTGCAATTTTCTCAATAATTGAGCATTTTTTAAAAATTTTCTTCGATGAACACATCCCAAGAGTTCAGAGTTTTTGGGAAAATTTTTTAGTATTTTTTGCTCAAAGAAATTGAGATTTATTTGATTTTTATCATGCAATTCAAAAACAGTTGACTTAATGCATTCATTATGGGAATTGAAACTATTTTATTCACATCATTCAAGTGTTTATAATTTTAAATTTATACAAAAAAATACTGTTTTGACTTAAATAAGTTATAAAATATATAATTTTACAATTAAATTAACATAACTATGAGAAACGCTTTTTTAAAAAAAGTTTTCAAAACTTCTTCAGGGAAGGCGACTAAAGAAATATTTCAAATTCCGTAATTAAAATATAGCAATAATATTAAGTTTTTATCTTCAATAAAACATTATTAACACATGTATTTTGAATGTTTTTACACTCAGTGAAGAAAAACCTTTATATAATTTTAATTTTTAGACTTACAATGTTTGAGCGGTTTACTTATGGGCTCTCAATTAGTTATTTACAAATTTTATTTAAATTAATTAAAACATATTTTCTACAAAATTAATATTCATTTAGGATAAGACCTGATAGGAAAAAATCTATAAAAGACTACAAAATTTTCAACTCATAACAAACACATAATAGTTTATTGACGCCATAATTACCACGAAAAGTGATCAAATTCACTATTTAACGGCTTTTTCTCAACTATATCCCAACTAAACTTATGCTCTTTTGAAAAACTGTTATCTCTAACAAAATGATTATTAATTATGTCGTCCATAGAAGGAATTATTTGAGTCGAGTGATCGCTATTAGGAGTATCGGTAGTACTTCTATGAAAGAAACGATGTGATTGTGAGCGAAGCGGAAACTGTTTATCCCAAATATTTTGTCTTTTAACCGAGTCATCCCATTTCCAGCCTTGATTCCGATCGACACCATTGTCGTAACTGCTATGGTATGAATGGCCCGATTTGTAGGAATACGACCAGTGCTTTCCGTTTGAGTTTGAGTTTTCATTTCCGTAATGATAATTATTATTGTTTTTATCATTGTTATAATTATTTTGGTCATAACTTTTGTGCCAATACGTAAATTTTGGAACTCTGTGCACATAAGAAGGTGAAAGAGGAGGCGGTAAACGAGGTATCGGAGGTATGTGTGGGATCGGAGGCATTGAAAAATCTAAATGTTTACGTCTGCGAAAAATGAAAATAAAATTAAAATCGTGATCTTTTTTATCAATAAAAGAAAAAAAAATTTTCTTAATTATATGACATATCGATAACCGAAATAATATTTTTGATCATTGATTGAAAACGTTTTTAAATAACAATATAATTATCAAATAGATAATTATAGTAAAATACTATTATTACAGAGGGAAAGAATTTTTTATTTGTTCATTACCATCAATTTAAATGGTTATAATAACCATCTCTGATAATAGGGACTTAAAGTTTTATCAGATGGCTATTGGGGCAGAGCATCATAATTGATTACTGATATGAAAATGCTAATTATCTGTACCTGTACTTCTAGCTTTTGTTCAGTAAGTTTGCTAATGAAGAGCGATAGCAATTTTCTCTTCTGTTCAGAATCTATATGATTGATATCTTTGTTCTTAAATTGTGGGCGAAATCACTCGATGTTTCGCTGTATTAGAGGTCAAAAATGTGACGCTCGAGACCTTTATATTGATGGCAGAAAAATAAATAATGTTTCTCTTAAATGATAGGCGTTATTCACTACTGAATACATAAGAATTTAATGCTAACAGATTGAAGCCATCGATTGCTTACAGGAATTTCAAATTTGTAAGCTTATAGATGTATAAAAATAAGGTTTAAACTCATTTCGATAGAAAAAGTGTAGGCTTAGAGACTTTTTGTCTTTTTTACTTTAAATGTATTAAATATTTCTATAATATTAAGTTCATTTCTAGTTTTGCTTCATTTTTTTAGCTTTTTAACGAGAATTTGATTGTATATTAATATTTATCAGTTAAGCTATAATTGGCTTCACTTAATGGTAACATAACCTAAAGGTGTGTTAATATTCTTTTCAAATGTTCTCATATTTCAATGTTATTTTGTTTTAATGATATGTGAATTAATTTTTTTAAACATTCTTTAGCTTGAATTGAATCTTCGTTTATAAAACAAAAATAGTTCACATATTTGTATATAAGTTATGCATAGAAAATACCATAAAAATTGTAAGAATTTATGCCATAAAATAGTTTAAATATTTCAGATTTACTGTATTAAAAACTACCGTAAAGTTTCTTTTCGCTGCTATAATTGAGATGAAATAATTGATTAATCTATTAATAAGTTAACCGCTAAATGTCTTGTGATTCCTGCGAAGTTTGACACAAAACTGTCTCAAATCGATACTATTATGAGCTAAAAACATAATTTCTTTATAAAGTTTTGATTTTTCTCTCGATATAATAACTTTATGTTTTCAGTGTTATCTTATTATCACTCAAATTGACATTTAAAAAGATTGTTATGTTTAAAAAAAACTTTTGGATTTTATTTTTAAAAAATATATGCTATAATCGAATTAATCCATTAAAAGGATGCTTATGTGAAGACCTGGTTTCAACATATTGGACAACAAATTCGTGATTATATCGTACAATATAATAAATTTTAAATTAAAAATGTATTATTTTTTCCTTAAGCGAACAAAATAAGAATAAAAAAATACATCCATTTAAATAAAGATAAAAAAATTTTTGCTAAAAGTATAACAAGAAATGAATAATTACCTGTTGTGTACAGGAATAAAAAAAGAATAGTTTACATCCACTTTATGAACAGATAAATGACAAGAATGTTACACAAAGAGTGACCGAAAAATTAATTATTAGTATTTGAAATCTTCATTTCATGCTTTTTGAGTTACATAACTAATCAATTATTAAAATATTCTTTATTTTATACCACTTATTATCAGTTACTTTCAGTGCGACTAAAATTTATAAAATAGAAAAACAGATTTTATTTATTAAATGTGTTAAAAAGTTAAACTTCATTAAGTATTTATTAGAATTGATGTACTTTTCTAATCATCAAAATATTCATGTTTTGAAATTAACTTTTTTTTAATGTTATCGATTTTTAATTTATTATTATTTGAGTTTTAGTTCATATGCAGTTATTAAGGAATTGAAGTTTTAATCTAAAATTGACTTCAAATTTAATGACAGGAGAGTTTTCCTCGAGTATTGCTTAAGCTAATGATGAAAATAGTTTAAGCTTACAGAGAGTTAAAACTAATAGACAGATATCATTTTTTAACTAACTTTATTCATAAAAAGAGTTATGAACCTTGAGCTAGATTTTGAGCAATTGTATTCTGTTTGAAAAATAATAACTATGAAGGGTTGAGAGAAAATTAATGGTATAAACACGTATCATCTCTTTACATGATAACATTATTTTCATAAATAAAAGTCTTGCAATTTTTAAGACTTATTGACAGAAATAAATTTTTCATAAAGCATGACATAACACTTAAATTAGATGTAAGCACGAAATCTATAGGATGCCGAAAAAACTCAATTTATAAGAAAAATTGATTTATAATAATGCAAGTGAACGCTTCATTAAAATCTATATTAGAGACAACATTTTTCGGTTAATAATCTTTATTTCTATATATAATTCAGGATAATAAGGCTTAAAACACAAATATAAATAAACATAAAAATGCGATCAAAAAGTTTATTAATGTTAATACTTATCAATATATTCTATTATTTCCTGAAAAAATATATCAATTCTAAGTACTGTAAGAAACCTAAAACAGTTTTTGATATCAGGAATTTTTATATCCAAGCGTCTTTCTCTTACCTAAAACTATTTTCAATTGTAAACTAACTTAATTCAAATATTTCTACTTATATCTGAACTTTTTTTTTATAATAATGAACAAAGTTGACAAACTCTGGAAGGTTTAACTCTAGTCTTGATTATATGTATAACAAGAGTTTATATTAGTTCAATCATTTTTGAGCATACTTTAGATGCACTTTGTGGACAGCCTATAGAGTAAATAATTATTTTTAGAATTTAAAATAATTGCTATATAAGGATGATTATTAAGGCTTAATCGAGATAAAAAATTATGGAGAATTGTCACACTTTTAAAAAAATAATTAATTCGATTGAATATTTATAGGTAAAATCATTTATAATAAACTTACTTATCTTTATTAATGAGTAATTTATGGCAAGAATTAAGTTAGTAATAGATAACGCATAAGAATAATTATGTACAAGTGATGAAAATCTATATGAAAACTAAAATCATAAATATATATTTCAATTATCTAAATCTGATTAAATATTTAGCAATGATTATCAATTTTTAAAACTTGAATAATTAATGAAAAACTAATGCCAAAACTTATGAGAGAGGCTTTAAGGTGAATATATTCACGATTCTCTTATAAATTAATAAATTTCTAAAAACTTATCGGTGGGTACAGACTTAGCCTTAAACTAAGTTTATTAGAGGAATAATAAGCAAAAATACTCAAGTTTTAAATTTTAAATTAATAGTTATTTATCTCACATATAAAGTTGAATTCAATTTTGAGCTAACATTTTATTGCATCGATGGGTAAATAGCGTTTTATTATAACCCAAGGGTTCAGGGGGACCAAGGAACAGACAAAAATATACATTAATATGAGTTTACAAATATGGAATATATAACGTACTGGATGTGGGATAACACAGTACAGTAACACAGTTTATCATTAAATGCTTTTCTATTTCCATATTATTGCTCATTTAGGGACTGTTATTACCGGTAACTTAGAGTTTTGAAAATTTAAAAATTAAATTATTAAATTACAGAATGGTAGCAATCATATGATATACAAATAATATGAAGAGAAATATGTATACAAATACTGTATGTATCACAAATCTATAACACATATCTTGCAGCATTAATATTAAATATCTTTAAGAAAAATTGAGGGATAGCTATAATTAATATTTTTATGGCTTTTACAGAAGAGATATTTTTAACATATTAAGTTTTATATGAAATTTTTCATAGCTTTTAATAGAGATGAAACTTTTTCAAACTGTGCTTTCCATACATTTTTCTATTTATCATTTTGAGCAAACTTTTAACCTGTGGTTTGCAATGAGATAAAACATTTGTGAATAGGTATCAGTGATTAATGTATATATTTTTCTTAGATCTCGAAGTGGAAAATATTTAGTAAACAATGTTTAATCAATTATCATGTTCTGCACAAACCATAAATTTGAAAAATATAAATATTCTAAAAATCTTGATTAAGATAAGAAATTAAAAGCTGAATATCAATAGATGCAAATGAAGACCAAGTTTGGAGAGCAAATAATTTATTAACTTTACCCAACAGTTAATATAACTAATCGACTGTTAAGAACAGTTTTTTCAAAGACATAAATACAAGACGTTGTGCTATAAATTTTTTCGCAAACTTTTGTTACAAAAAATAATCAAAAAACTAAACTTTTTTGCACGAGTCATAAAAAAAGCTTATTTTAAATCCACAAAAAACTTATTTATCTAAAAAATAATAATTAACGCATTAATAACCGAAATCAAGATAAATAAATTGACAGAATATATGAATAAAAAATTAGACAAAACTGAATTTTTTAATGACATTTTGAAATGAGAGAAAAAATTATGATTCGCTTACTTTGAATCAAAAGGGAAACGACCGTTAAATGCGGTGTTAAAGAATTGGCCCAAATTGGCCATCGCTGACGGCTCACCATTAATATGATTACTATTATGAAACCATCTGTTATTATGAACTTCAGGTGATTGATGGTGTCTTTCGCTACGCCAACTATATTGATGGTTATGGATCTGCTCATAATTATCATCGCTTAGATTAAGATCACTGGTAGATATCGATAAATGAATAATTATGGCTAAAAATAACAGAATAATCGATAGGTTTTGATGATTCATGGTTTTGCTTTTCGCCAAAGATTTTTTTTCAATTAACTTTTATATTTAGTTTTTACAATTATTTCAATGATTTGCTGAGAAAGATATATAATTAAGTCCATCAATTATTTTAATTTCACCGATTTTTTCATAAATAAATTATTTGTGAACTTATGATTCAATGCGAGTGTAAATAAATTTATGCAAAAGTTTTTTCAAACTAATCAAAAAGTTTTTAAAGAATTACGATTTAAATCGAATTTATATGTTGAACAATATAAGGGAAAAAATATTCACTTCCATAAAATACTCTACGAATTAATTTAATATCACATATATTATCAAAATCTTTCAAACCATAGCTTAATATACTTTATTTAATATAAAAAAAGTAAATTTTTTCAATCAAAAAAAGAATACATTATTAATAGTAAAAGCATTAAAAACAAATCCATAATAAAAAAGTAATCCTAAGCTTGCTTTGAAAGATACAAAGCATAACTAAACTAAACAAAAAAACATTAATGAAATTAATTTCACTTTCGCTTTTCATTGAGTTAAATGGCACACAAAAAGTATACTGCAATGGAAAAGGCGTCACTTATTTCATTTTTTTATTAGGTCTTTCATCGCTATAATACATCCTTTTAACTTTCGGTTCATAAATAAAATTCAAACACATTATGCAAAAAAATTACAATATTTTAGATCATTAAATAACACTCTTTAGAATAGCAAAACGTGAAACTTGATTGTTATCCGTCTAAAAACTATTCCTAACCTAATAATCCTTTGTATACCATAAAAATTTTTGAGACAATAATTCATAAGATACCGAAAATATGTATGTTTTTAATGAACACTCTCTAGAAAATATATGTCTATCTGTTTATCATAAATATTATGACCTATAATCTACTTTTCTATCTTAACTTTAATTATAATTCTTTGCTCTTGCAGTAAAAACAGTTATACTGCATAAACCCCTGATTAGAGATATTCAATGTGTTGACCCCTCTTCAGACCTCTGCCTTTTGGTTATGCATTAGAAGTATGCTCAAAATCGTGCCTCAGTTTAAACTATTAGGTTCATGGAGAACTAGAGGCTATTTTCTCCTATTTTGTACATATTTATTTTTGCCAATCTCAAAAGTCAATATTTTTGAAAAATATTTTCTTAAATTTGCGCTAAATGTTCACACGCATAAAGTGTCAACACTCCAGTCAACATTCATGCAAATATTTGATCGACTTTTAAAGTTTTTTAGTTATCATAAATATCATGTCACATTTTTAAATTTATTGATATAAATGTTAAATTATATTAGCGCAGTATTAATAGAGATAATAGAGGTTAAATTTATATTAACGCAGAATTAATAGAGATATTAGAGATTTTTGGCATTTTTTAAGTTTTGTTATAGGAGCTCAATATAAAGTTATTAAACAATGTTTTTTGTATCTAAATTATTAAAAATTTTTATATGTCGAGAAAAATGAAAATACTATTGAATATATTAAACTCTTAAGGCTTGCACAAAATATTACAGTAAAATTATGAGTACATGTATTATGAATTATATGAGTCCGTCAACTCCGGAATATATAAATAATGCATATTTATATTTATGACAAACTCCCTTCCATACTGTGCTTAATTGATAAGTAATTCATTTGAATGAAACTAAACTTATCAACAATTGATATTCAAGTAATTTGAATATCAGTACAACGAAAAGAATAAAATTCAACTTAATTTCAAGATCAAACATGGATTATGTTTTTGACTGGATTCGTGACTTTTAACTGAGTTAAGCCTCAAATCACTCATTACTTTTTGTAAACTTCATCTCAATCTTTGAGGTCGAAGACGCCTCAGCTCTAAAGTCAAATAATTAATTTTTCATTTCTCTTTATTTTTTTCTTTTATTATTAGAATGCACTCTACGAGAGACCATTTAAGTTCTCAATTATAATTTTGATATTTAATTCTCTTGTTAAACTTGTATGTATGCCCTCAATCGCTCGAGAAATTTTCCATTTTTCAAACTTAATTGTTGTGACAAAAGAACTGAATTTATAACTCATAAGAATTATTTTCATATTCATCGCTGAAATGAAGTTATAGTTTAATGAATTGGTCGTGACTTTTATCTGGACTATATTAGAGAACTCTTATATTTTGTTAAAATGTGGATTTCTCCTAACTTTCTAATCAACAATTTTAAGGAAAAAATGAATATAAAGTGTAAAAATTACATAATGTATAGAATAAAATTGAGCTGTTATACTATTATGAAATGAACACTCAAAAGATATGTTCAAAACGTTTAAGTTCATCATCATTTTGTAATCAACATTTTTAAATGATCTTTTGTCAGATAATATTCCCTTAACTTAATTTCATAATGACATGTCCCACAAGTTCACTACTGAGCTTCTTTAGTAAAAACATTTAAGCAAAAACAAAAATATGTTTCTATAGGATGACAGTCTTGATTATCTTTTATTTAATTAACATTACATTAAATTTAAACTTGATATTAAACTTGAAAATTACGTATGAATTCTCTGTATAATATCATGATTTAACTGATCGCTTGTAAGTTAGAGTAATTCAAAGAATATGTTTGCAAAATGCTATTAAATGTTACTTAAGAGTTAATTATTTAGATCTTTTTCCTATAAGTGATCAAAACTAAATTACATTAAGTGGTTATCTATTAAATTCTGAAGTAATGGTCGTTTAATAGCTATTCACTTCTTAATTAAAGACGTGTTTTTGGCTCAAATTTTCAAGAACTTAATCTTGTTTGACATAAATGACATTCAAATCGAATTATTTACAAAATGTTAAAATCAAAATTATTAGCAAACCCCACAAATTATCGAATAATTCTCTTTCTAATAATTATTGACTACAATTTTCGCAAAATTACAGATAAAAAATATTAAGTTTAATCGATAAACAACTTATTACTTAAGCCTTTAAACTATGAAATCTAAAATTCCACTATTAATCGAATATTTAACAGACATTTATTATTATAATTTCAAAAAAATTATTATAACATTTATTGAATACTTTTGTTGATATATTGGAATGAAACCAATACTTTGTTGATAATAATAATGCAATAATTCTTTTGTAGGAGATATTTAAGCTGCCAATGATTGCTGACATAAACCCCATAAGCATTAAAAAGAGGGCTCGTATTTAGCTATCGTGAGAATTATTTATACTTTGTGTAGATTATGAGTGGCTAGTAATCAATTCTTTTAAGGGGGCACTTAGTTTGGCATAATTTAAATTCACATAACTTTAACTAATAAGAATTATTTTTACTGTGACTGTAAATTATAATATAACTGAGGCAAACTATGATTTAATATAGTCCTATCATAGCATAAGTTTTTAGTTTAAATTCTATAATTCTCAATTTACCCAAAAATCAGAAACCTCGGTGCAAAAATTGTGAAGCAGTGCAGTAATGTAAAAGCCCCCGCTCGTAATAAGCTCTCAGTATAATGATAGAGGCTCTTATATCCAGCTTATATCTAATTTATTATTATAACGATAGTCTACTGCATGTCTATTATATAAAATCAAATATTTTTTCAGTGATAAATTAGAGTACTTTGGAGGCAAATAGAAAGTCTTCGGGCAGTTCATGTTATGTGGATTAAAATTATGCGAAAGGAAGTGCAGCATTTTTTGGCTCTAAAATTTTTTTCTGGTAATACAATAAAAAGCTAACACAATATTAGTTTGAATATTAAAATTTAGGCCAAATATACACCTTATTTAGTGATGACTTTTGTTTTATAATTAAAATTTGATTCATTTTATTTTCAAGGCATTTAATATGAAAACAGGAACTCAATAATTATCATAATAATTGAAATAAAGAGGAAACTATTTTCTGTACAAAAAGATGAACCTAAAAAAAGTTTAACATAAAATTTCAATAATTGAATTAAGGTTAAAGTCATTGATCAATTGAATAAAAAAAATTAGCTTTGAATTTAAGAGTAAAAGTTTTGCCAAATATTTTTTAGTTAAAATTAATTAAACTAAAGGCTTAGACATTTAAATTATAGCTAAAAGTCTTATTAAGTTAAATGAGTAATTAATTAAAGTGTTTATTATATTTTGAAAGCTTGTTAGATGTCATCTAAAAATAACAGGTTATAAGAGAGAAACAACAGGCGATTCATGTAAATCATAAATGTAGTCAAATCTAATTCATAAACTATGCACACAATTGAAAGCTTTCAAACGTCAAATATGAGCTATTATTAAGATAACCAGATATAGAACCATATCATTATATAACTGCTGTTATGATAGATATTAACATTGTTTATAGCATTACAGCAATTAATAAATTATCAAATTGATAAACAGTTTAAAGTGAACTTTGTTCTCAGTTAAACTCTGGTTTGTTTTTGTCTTAATTTAATTGTTTTGTTTGTTTTGAATATAGAATTTTTTTTATGAAATATTGAGCCTTAAGCTGCAAATTATGCAAAATAATTGTCTTTTGATTCATAGCTGAGAAAAGTTTTGTACTTCAATTCAGGGCTCAATAAATACATTGACATCTGTACGGAAGCCTTTGAGATCATTTAATTCAATTACTGATAAACTCATTCTTAAAGACAATCATTAGAATTGACTATTAGTTCACATAATTTTGATAACATTTTCCTCCAATCCATGAGATAACAGGATTTTATTAAAGATATGGCTTTAAATTAATCTACTTTTTAATCGAATATTAAATCTATAATTTAAATCAAATTGTGTTAAAAGAGATTAAATTTCTCTTCTATTAAATTATACCTTATTGTCATCAAAGTTAATGTACTTATATTTTGGATTACATTTAGGGAAAGACTTTTATTGCGATATCAAAGTGCAAAATACAAACTTAAGAGTACAGTTACATGACATTAATTAAATAAACTTTGTGGTTAAGTAAAAGACAATCTAAATATTTGGACTATCATTAGATTAACATAAATAAGCGATTGAAACAAACAAATTAAAGAAAAAAAGAGTTAATATGAAAAATAATTGTTGAACTGAATGCCCCATAACTCTAAATGATTCATATAATTAATAATTTGGTGACTTTTTTCTTAAATTATTAAATAGTATTAAATATTAAATTAATTTTCTGTTGTCAATAAATATTCTGTTCATTTCTTCAAACTTTTTCCCAAAATTATCCGATATTCTTGACGGGACTTTTCTTAACGACCGTATCCGTGTCCTAAGATTTAAAGTATTCATTTAATTTTATTATTAAATCCATAAATCTATCATTTTTTACCATATCCACCATGTTTTTTGCCATAACCTATACCAAGGAAATATTTTTAGAAAATTCATTTTTAATTTCAATTTTAGTATTTTAACCTCCATGGCCGCCTCCTCCATGACCGCCTCCGTGACCATATCCCTTTTTGTGACCCCCGTATCCACCGCCTCCGTGACCATATCCGCGGTGCTTTTTGCCATAACCCCCGCCTCCACCACCTCCGTGACCATATCCGCGATGTTTTTTACCATAACCTCCTCCTTATTCGAGAATATTGACAATTAATCATTTTTATATTTAGTATCTTATAGTAATGTTTGTTACTTAAAAAATTCATTTTTAAATCAATTAAATACACAAAAATTGAATAAAAATTTTCTCTAATTATATACTGAATATGATCACAAACCATGCCCTCCTCCATGTCCATAACCTCTGTGTTTTTTGCCATAACCTAAAAGAAGGAAATATTTTTAGAAAATTTATTTTTAATTTCAATTTTAGTATTTTAACCTCCATGGCCGCCTCCTCCATGACCGCCTCCGTGACCGTGACCGTATCCTTTGAATTTTAAAGATTAATAGTCATTATTTTTGAAGCTGAAAATCATAAAATTTTTGGGAAATAAGAGTGATTTCATGCAAATAAATCGCTTGATTTACTTAAGTTAAAAACTTGTAATTTATCCCAAACTTTTATTTTGCAAAAATTTTATTGAAAGCTATTTTTTAGAACGACTCAAGAAAATAAAAACTAAATTAAGTTTAAAAATTTGAAAAACGCCCGCAAATTTGAAAAACGCCTACAAATTTGAAAACGCCCACAAATTTGAAAACGCCTACAAATTTGAAAACGCCCACAAATTTGAAAAACCCCCACAAATTTTACACAAATTCAAATACCTCCTCCTCCATGACCGTAGCCATGCCTATGTCCAGCCGCCGTATCAAGATCTTCTTGTATGCCATAATTGACTTGAGCACTGATCACCACAATTAATACCAGTACAATAAAAGTGATTAAACAGATTCGCTGAAAAAAGTTTGTTAAAAATTTTATTAAATATATTTTTATTTTAGTGGTAAAGTCTTCTATTTTGTTAAGACCACTATTTCTTACCATTTTATAATTTATTAATCCTTAAGGTTTGGAAACAGTGTTTGAGTATTTTTCAGCTTTAATATTAGTTTACTTTGTTTAAGATTTAAGATATCGCTTGCTGACTATTATTATTGGATTTCATAAGATATTTGGTTAACTTATACTTTGAGATAAGGTTTGAAATCTGAAGCTGAATGACTTCTGTTGAGAACAGACTCATATTTATATGAGTGAAAAGTGAAATTATTTGAGCAAAACTGCAAAACTGTTTACTTTAAAAATTAGCTTTAAAACTATGATCCAAATCCTGGTACCAATTAATACAGTAATTTATCCCTAAACTCTAATTTTTTTAACATAAATTTTATAAAACAAATACTACAGCAATTTCTATTTAAGTGACAATACGTTTGAGAACTTTTTTTAATATATTAATTAAGGTTTTAATTCATTATTAGACGATCAGTTCTGCGGCCGCGAACTTTAATCCATCCTTGAATTGCTACGAAATTGGGTTTAGATGTCATGTTATAGTTTAACCCTTAGTAGGTATACATCGAGAGTGATATTCAATTAGATTAAAGGTTTCAATATCTAAAGCAGTGTCTGAGAAAAAATATTTAGGCTATTAATTAAATAGATAGTGAACGGGAATTAGAGAGAAAATACAATAAGTTTTCATCGTGAACGACACGATCTCATTGACCTGTAATTATCTCTTATTTAAATTGAAAAGAAAAATATTTGCGCCGACGAATCAATTATTAGATGAATTTTAGCTTTTTTTTTTAACGAAAGAGAAATTTAGGACAAATAATAGGACTGTTTGTATGGAGTCATTCAATGTTTAGCTGAAGAAAAAAATTATTTTTCTATCAATTCGAATGAGTTCTGAAGTGATAATTAGTTTTTATTATCATAAGAAAAAATAAAAATATATTTTAAGATAAGTTCTCTTTTAAATGAATTACTTAAATATTTAATACTTTGAATTTCTTCGATTAGTATTTTTTTGATTCAGAAAGTTGTTGAAATTTTTTTTAGATACCTGTCATTCACTCTTAAACAAAAATAAAATAATGTGTAGTTTGAGAAACACTTATAATGAATAAATAGATTTCAAAAATAAATTTAAATTTTGTTTTATTAGATTCGGTTGTCATAACTTTTTTTTGTTTATTGAGAGGTTAAAGGGTTACTGGCATTTGTCACGCGTAACTTTGAAAGTGTAACAAATATTTTTGAATCAATACTTTGACTATTTTTATGAAGAACGTAAACCCAAATTCTTCGCTCTAATGACTACTCACAGAGACATAATTCAAACATATTTAACATTAACACAAAAAAATCAATGTTTTTGGACTAAATATTTTGAACTTAACTTTCATTTTTTGAAAAAAATTTAATGGTCTGCTAAGAAAACAAATCCCAAAAAACTAACTTACATTAAAAATAAAATGAGAAAAACGTGAAAATTGATAATCATATTTGCAAATATGTAATAACCAAAGTTTATTTAAAATATAAATAACTACAATCAGGTTGAGAACTTAGAAATCTAAAAAAATTGTGTATTTTTGTGTAAATTGTTTTGCCAATGTTTATAAATTGGAAAATGAGCTTATGATTCATTGATGTAAAAGTAATTCTATAAGTGGTTTTGAAAGTATTTTAAAACAATGTAAACCATTACCATAAGGCTATTTATCATTGATTTAGTGAAAAATATTTTAAAATAGCAATTTTTTCAATTTAGAGCTCTTCTAAATTGCCCAAAGCTTTGGATGCTTTGGACGCGATATAAATTTAAAGATGTGACTAATTTAACAATTTGAACCATACAAAAGACCCAAAGATATGTTATGGTAAATTTTGATTCTGCAGATACAGTGATTAAAATTTGTAATTTAGTTGAAATGCCAAACTTGAATATAATTTAATGTTTTTTTAATTCTCAGAATCTTCGACAGGACCTTTAGATCTTTTGCCTCGAAAAAAAACATGACTTACTCATTAGATCATTACTGAGATTAGTATTAAAATGAAACTTTTCTATTTAAACACGTCCGCTCTCTTTTTACTTAAAAAGAGGTTGTTATCCAAT
>JAQGCH010000247.1:0-27988 GCA_034699485.1 Nanhermannia elegantula
GCACCAGTGAACCCATTATTGATAACTTTGTACTCATTGATGTCAAACAATTCTCAATCGTAATCATATCCAAAGATTTTAATCCTGAAAAATACGAGACTTTACTCAAAATATTCTCTCAAACTTATTCAAAAACTGGAGATATTAGTAAACTATTGTCTTATTATTTGACTGTTTTGATAAATGGTTCGTTTCTTTGTAAAGAAAATAACTTAACATTTAATAATGAAGATTACGATGAGATCAAAATAATGGCTTCAAATTCGCCGATTAAGTCAATTATTAAGTTATTTGGTTTGGATATTATACTCATTTATACGGCTTTAATACTTAAGAAACGTATCGCTGTATATCATCATAAATTAGAAACTTTACTTCAATTCATAAGAGCTTTGCCCGCATTTGTCTGTCATCGCAAGGATTGCTATCAAATACTCTATCCATGTATTGAATTGAGCTCTCATTTGGAATTACAAGAACTTAAGTCATTGAATCATTACATCGCAGGCTTTCTCGAGAGTGACATTGAGAACAGAACTGATTTGTTTGACATTTATGTCAATTTGGCTGCTGTTGAGATCACTGTTTCTCACACTTCAAAAGATGTGTTTTCTATGACTAAAACACATAAAGATATCGCAGTTTTCATGTCAAGACAGGCAGACATTGACAACAATACTGATATGGATGTCATCAAAGAAATTATGACCAAAACTAATGAATTAATAAAAACTTTGAAACTTATGGGAGATATAGTTGAGGGACAGGAAGGACAGGAAAACACACAGAAAAGTATTACTTTAGAGGCGATTAAAGACAAAAAGTTAGCGCCAAATCTGGAATACTTTTTATGGAATTTAGCGATCGCTGAAAATCTTACTTAACCTCAAATTCTGTTAATTTTTGACAGAATATTATTCTTTGAACTAAAAGTGAATCCCTATTGAAAAGTATATGAGAATAGAAATGAATGGTTTATAACGCCGTCTATTGAACAGAGGATTGAATGAAAACATGTGTAAAAAGTGGCGCAAATTGTGTTGAGATCTGTGTTCACAAAACATTACATTTTAATAAATATTAATTATTTGTAAATTCATTTAAATTATAAATATGTCAAAAGTGGACAATAATTACGAACCAATAAATACGAGTGAAGCCAATGGACACACAAATGGATTGAACGGCAAATCAAAGGAAGAGTTGATAAAGTCATGTGACATGTGTTCGACTGATTCACCACCGAAGTCATCGCTTGCCTTTAGTGGTTCGCCAACTCTCGAAGACATTCGTAAGATGCATTCAAAGTTCACATCAGAGAGAAATTGGGACCAATTTCACACTCCGAGGAATGTATTGCTAGCTCTGGTCGCAGAAGTGGGAGAACTCTCCGAATTGTTTCAGTGGAAGAATGAATGCGATGTCGGCCTCAAAGACTGGACAACCTCTGAGAGGAGCGCATTGGAGGACGAGTTGAGTGATGTTCTCATATATTTGGTACGTTTGGCCGATAGATGTGGTGTCGATTTGCCTCATGTTGTGGTCCATAAGCTTAAGAAGAATGAGAAAAAGTATCCCATCGATAAAGTGTTCGGCAGTTCTAAGAAATACACTGAATATCAGTGAATCAGTGAATGTCAGCAATAAATAAATATTTTGTTTGCATTTTATTTAATTTTTAGCTATTTATTGAACTTGAATTCAATCGATTGTAATCATAGTTTAAAACCTATTTATAATTGAATTTTCATTAAAAACTTTGTGTTTTAAACTCTGTATCGTTTTGAAAATTATTTTCATTAAAATTTTTATTTCACTTCTAATGTAAGTTTATTTTATTTATTTTGATATTGAGTTTAAAAAAAGTATCGATAATAACCACAAACTTATGATATTAATAAAGCCTTTGAACTGAAAACGTTGTTCTTTAAAAACATATTAAAAATTTTTTAAATATATTTAGTTTCAAATACACTGATCTAAAGTTTCTTTATTTTTAGAAGAAACTCAAAATATATAACTTTTATACATCAGTTGTCAGAATCTCCTGGACTGTGAGTGATAAAAAATATTTATTACCTTTAATATGCACTTAAGCCCCATGCTATGGGAAATCCTCATATAAAGGACGTAAGTCAGACTCGAAGGTTTTTTCAAAATTTTATTTAAAAGCTGAATAGGAATTTAGCATTGTAAAGTTAAGGTATAGGAAAGGGTTCTTGTTATTTGTAATTAATAATAAATTGTAACCCATTAAGTAATAAAAGTTGAGTATTTAATTCATTTAAAATTCAAAATATTTATTTTTTAATTTGATTTGTGATTAGCTGTAACTAAATTGAGCCTACAATTAGCAGAGCCCTTATGTGAATTAAATCAATCTCATTATTCACATTAAGTTTATTGTTTTTTTGGTTGTACACAACAAAACGGTTACTAAGCAAAAATCTTATAAGCGATGTTTTAAAGCAGTGGTTCTCAACTTTTTTCATACTGCGTACCAATAAAACACTTCATAGAATTTTGAGCACTACAAAAAACTTTACCCTTAATTAGCGCATATAAGCCACACCACCGGATAACCCGCATAAAACTCGAAACACTAAAAGCTTGGATATTAATAAATGTGCTTAATAATGACTATACCTCAAACCACGGAATCCACTAAATCCCTGTTTAAATACTCTTATAGCCAGGGTTCGCCAAGGCGGGGGTATTGAGGGTTTACACACCCCTGGAAAGTTGAAAAACTGGACCCACCCCTAAGAATTTTCCTAAATTCGAAAAAATTGTCTATCAAATTTGATGAATTTTACCCACCCTCCCCTGGAATTTCAAAATTTTTATGACTTACACCCCCTCTGACGCGAAGGGGTTTGGCGAATCCTGCTTATAGCAAGCTTTGCCCAATCTAACTCTCATGAAAATCACTAATTAGAGTGATTTAAAAAATATACGGTTTTAAAAAGTTTTTTTCATGGTTAACCAATTTATAATTTAATAAGTAATAGATCTGTTAACACAATGTGCAGCTTTGTCCACAAATTCTAAGATTGAAATTGGAAATGCTAAACTAGATTTTAATATAAGGCACTTTTATGTTTCACAATTAAAGTTAATATTTCGGAATAAACATTTTTTAAAACCTTATATTTATCAAATGACTTAAATTTGTGATTTTCATGAGAGTTAAATTGAGCAAAGTTTGCTATAAGGGTATTAAAACAGGGATTTAGTAGATTCGGTGTTTGAGGTTCTCCCCTTAATAACGGCAAGAGATTAGCGTTGCCAACTTTCCTCCCTTGGGGAGTACACTCCTCCGTTTGGAGATCTTATGCAGCCTCCTTCCTGCAGGTAAATATATAGTCATCCTTTTCAAGAAAATATCAAATATCAATTATGTTGTCTTAAATAGTAAAAGAAATGTTGAGATACACTACAGAATTTTTGTCTGTAGAAAACTTTTATTTATCAATAATTGGTTTGCATCGTTTGCATATACTCTCAGGTTTTCAAATTTGAATTTATTCTTATATTTTTATGTTTTCATTTCTGGTTTCGATAATGATCTTGAGTTTCAAAAGAAACACTTCTGTACTACATAGTATTAGGCGGGTCTGGGACGTTTTCGCCGACAGCCATTTCACCTACAGCAAATAAAACTGGCAAAAGTTTTCATTTTCCTCCTTTCTTAAATCCGATTTTAGTGAAATTAGGCTTTATTTATATGTAAATTAGAACGAGAATTCCCAATATGAAAGAGATTTTTGTTTAAAACTAATAGTTTTTGTTATTTCAGCAAATATCTTAAAAACTATCAGTTTTAGACAAAAATCTCTTTTATATTGGGAAATCTGGTTCTAATTTACATATAAATAAAGTCTAATTTCACTAAAATCGGATTTAAGAAAGGAGAAAAATGAAAACATTTGCTACTTTTATTCATTGTCGGTGAAACGTTCGGGTCCCGTAGTAGGCGAACCACTTATTAGAAAGAGCTGATCTAAAAATCTTAAAAATTATATAAAAAAAATGGAAAAGAAAAAAATTTTGTTCAAAGGTTTAATTTATTTCCTCGATTTGATTCTCATTTGCAAAAATTAGAGAACCATTGAGTTATTTATTGAACTTTTTGTAATTTAATTCTTATCATAACTTCAATGTCAGGTTCGCTAAAAATTTTTATTATATATTGAAGGAAGAGTTGAAATAATATCTAATAAATATTGAATATAACTCGCGGTTTATCAAAAATGACATTAAATAATATTTAGGAACGAATTAAACGTTTTTTTCGTTGATTTTTTCATTTATATATAATGGCAGTGTTTGACCAAATAATAAGGCATTTTGTAATCTATTATCTATGAATAACAAAACTTTTAAGACATTTTTATGTGACAACAGATCGATTAAAGGGTTATTTTAAGAAACCAGAGAAACAATTTAAAAAAGTTGTTAAACAATATGTATAATTATAGCACAACATTAATTAATTAATTAATTAAAAAATAATTTGAATAAATATTATCACAATATTATTATGTATGTATGTATTAGTATTGCAGGAATTATACCTCTCTTTTTATGTTCAAAACTAATATTAAACAGAATTATTAGAACACAACTTAACTTTTTATGTTTTACATTATTTATAATTTACATAAAAAACAGGTTAAGAGATATGTCAACTCTTTTTCTAATTTATAACTATCAAAATCGACATTTCATGCCCTCATTAATCTAAAGGACAATCATTTATATTTATCGACATTACATGAGAAGCAAATTATTTTCAGACCACGCGTTTCAATAATAAAAATCAGAGATTAGTAATGCCTAAAGTCTCGAGAAATTTATTTATAAAAAATGATGCTTTAATGGACTGATTTTCAATTTAATTAAATCTAAAAAGTGAGGCAAAAGTCTCGAGACTTGAATATATGAACACTTATATAAAGATTGTTTGATTCAGACAATTAACAGTCACTAAAATGACTTTTGATTAACTAAAACCTGTTTAAATCGAGTGATTTCTCCAGAGATTTACAGAAAATTTACAATTTTTACATAACTTCTGGATATAGTTATTCAAAACAGTGAACAATAAGAAAACAGAAACTATTTTCAAACATAACTTTGAAATAACAATCACGAAGTTGTTAAAGATTTGAGACCATCTTCAATATCCTAAATGAAGTTAAAAAAGTATGTTATTAAAGGTTGCATTTTATAAACTATAGTATTATTACTTCTTTAAGTTTTCTATCCCTGTAATTAGTTTGAGATGTTCTCTGAATTCCAACTAAAGTCTCTTTGGTATCGCACAAAAGTTTTACTCGACTTTCATTCTTAAAGACAAATAAAATCAATTATTAATCAAAAATTTACTAATATTTTGTTGAAATAATACATAAAATTAAAGAGAAGGAAAACAAAGTTAAAGAAAGAAACATAAAATGAAATATTGCCCTAATTTAAGACAAACTTATACCTCAGTTTTCAACTTTTCCATCAGTATTTTCTTCTGAGAGCGTAGTCTTTCAGCTTCTTCTGCAGTATGAGAATTGTTGATTCCTGACATTTCCAATACAGCCAAATGTGCATCTTTTTCACTTATTGCAGCCGACAGTGCTTCGAGTCTATAAATACAAGAGTTATTAAACTATCTGTTGGTAATAATAATAGATAGCCATACTTCATATCAAACATTTCCTTCAATTGTTCGTTTCGTTCAATTAATAATTTTCGTAATTTATTTTCAGTTTTATCCAAATGTACTTTCAAAGGCGGACAGTTAGTACAGGTTGCGTTCGTTACATTGTTCATCGCTTTGATGTCATTCTTCATTTTCTTAACCTGTTATTAATTAATAATAATTCAAAATTATTAATTAAATGGCATTCAATTATTTAATTATATATAAGTACTTGTTCTTCAGCTCTTCTTATCTTTAAATCCTTTTCCGCCACCTCATACTCTCTTTCAGCAGTGATGCGAACACTTTCCCTTAAAGCTTCTTCCAGTTCTTCAATCCGTTCATTTTGGTAGTGAATCGTCTTATTCTGATAGCAAGAGGTTGTGCACCAAATGGAATTTCATTGCATTGATAATGCATGAAATGTGTGGGGAAATGGAGGAATTGCAGAGCAAATGCAGTTTAGCCATCGAGGGAATAGTTTGGAGATAACGAAACAAAATAGGAAGGATACAAGCGATTGCAATAAAGCAATTGCACAGTTCAGTACATGTATGTATGTTTTGCACCAAAGAGATGGGGAAATAAAAGAGAAACAAAAGACTAAATAAATAAAATAAAATAAAAATCCCATAACAGTAAAATAGAGATCGTAGCAATTTTTAGCCGACATCGTAATGACATAATCACAGCGAAAAATTGCATTTTCATTCATCCTCGTTAGAGTCAAATTATGCCCAAAACTATTAACTTCAGTGTTTGTAAGAACTTTTCGCGCAATTAATGTATTGTCTACTGTTTTATTAAAAAGCTTTTAACTTGAAGTCACAGCTATTGTTGACTTTGTAAATAATATCTCATCGAAGTATTGACTTTATATTTATAAATAACAAGATCTGATCCATTTGTAAACTTAACAGAACTGATTGGAACGATCATCAGATAATGGAATTTATCTGCTCTTTCTATTGCCATAATTAGTTAATTGGTTTTTGTTTGAAAATTGACAGCAACAAACTTAACACATGTTTAATATCATGACATTAATCAAGTTTTTATAATAAAATAACAACACAACATCATTCCCACGTAATTAACATTAGAAAAGAAGTAACTAATCATAAAATGGCAGTTAAAAGAAACTGGAGAAGAAACTTGAGGGACCTGAAGGCTATCAAACCAAACCATTGCAATGAATAAGTTTTGTTTAAGTAAATGCGTTGAATGTTGGTTTGGATGCGAGCAAAAGAGAAAGGGAAAGAGAACAGAGAAATGTTTGAGTTAGAAATAGAATAAGTTATTGCGTCTAAATGTTAGAGAAAAGCGTTAATAATAGTTTTATCAATTATTGATTAACGAGTTATAGAATAAACAACTGATAGAGCAGTCGACAGCAAAACATAACGTGAAACACTATACGTGACATTATTTAACATTATGTAATCACATGTATTTTCATGATTTATGGCTCTCTTAAACAATTCGTAATACAGTAGAGTTTATATTAAACTAAAAGGATTTTATTATACTATATTTTCTGCACTGAATTATTTGTTATTTTTTAGTCATAAATAGCTTACGTTAAATGTGTAATAAGATAGAGCAGGCGTTTAAATGTAACTGAGCTCTGTTTAACTTACTAACCTTAGAACCTAATAATACTATTTTTTACCGAAGCTTTTTATTACATTTTGTTGTAATAACTTTAATGTGATATGAGTTATATTTACTCAGCATTATTGGCTAACCTGTTGCTGTTGTGCCTTTGAAGGTTCAGTAGAACCTGGTCTTCCAGGTACAGGTCTTATCAAAGGTTTGCTCTCCTCTATCATTTGGGCACTTTGCGTATTCCTTCTTGGACCACCACCTTGTGAAGCTCGAAGAGCACTATTTAAGATAGAATCAATTTAGTCATCAATTTGAAAAATATTCATTTCTAAATAATCATTATTAAACCACCAATTATTCAAAGCAGGCAAATGTCAAAATTGATGCAAAAAACAATTTGTTTGTCAGTAAGCATACAGTACAGGTTCTACTCAAGCAGTGTTTCAAACATTGGTTATCAATTATTTATAAATATGATTCAAAATATACTCAATAAAAAATGTAACTTTAGTTGTGATTAAGTATAAAAATTAATTGGAGTTCAATCTGATCATTGATTAATTAAAAATTAACAACTGACACATACTTTTGCATTTCGTGTATTTGCTTATTTAAGGCAAACTTTTCTTCTTCTGAACTCGACATTATTTTGAGAAGTCTTTCCAATTCTGATTGAATACTATTTGATTCTTCTTTAGTTTTTTGCATTTCTTTCATTATTTGCGTTTTATCTTTTTCAAGTGCTTCACATTTCTTGCGTAAATCATTAACTATTGCTTCATTTGTTGCGCTTACTGAAGTCGAAGCCTGTTTTAGCGCGTTTTGCAATTGAATTTCCATTTGGTCGAGATCTGACTGTCGTTTCTTTAATTTGGTTTCAGTTTCGTCGAGAGCTTTGGCTCTATCGTCCAATTGCTTGCGCAAAGCAGTCAATTCAGCATTTTGTTGAGTGGTTTGCTGTTGAATTCCTTTTGCTAATTGTTGTTTTGATGCTTGTAAGTCATGCTATCAATTCAATTATAGTAATTAATAATAGTTAATAATTTAGAATAGTTAATAATTTAGTATAGTTAATAAATTGATGTGCACTCAAACTAATAAGATGGGACTCAATGCCAATTAAATAAAATTCAAATATTGAATGTAAAAAATGAATCATAAAAATGAATGTCTTCACAAACCATAAACATAAACTATTTTTGGTTCAAAATTAAAATCAAACATTTCACAAATTATAGATTTTGAAGTTATTTCAAATTATTAATAAATAATAAATGGAATAAATGAATGAAAATACAGAATCCAGTTTTGATGCATTTCAACATTTGGATCAAATAAAATGGAATAAACCGCAAACTCAACCAAAATGGGAACTCAATTAATACTCAATAATTATTTAAATCAAATTTTAACAGCAAAACAATTGGTTGAATATCAAACATTGCATTTCATAATAAGACATTTGGTGTTATGACTGACCTCCCTCTGTTCCAATTCAATTACCAACTTTTCGAGTTGATTCTGAAATCTTTCTCTTTCTAGAGAAAAGTTTTTGATTTCATTCTGTGCTCTGTCTAATTGTTTGCGTAACTGTTCTGCCTCTTGCATCCATTTCTGGGTTTCAGACCGTTGTCTTTCAAGCTCTGCTCTCAACCTATTTACTTCTTCTACTAGTTTTGCATTATCGGGTCCTGGCTTTTGCTGCTGTAATTGTTGCAGTTGCTGTTGTTGTGCAGAAGCGATCGCTTGTGTCTTCAATTGTTTATTTTCTTCACTCAATTTATTAAATTCTAGTTTTCCGGTCTCCATCTGTTTCTTGAATTGTGCGATTGCTTGCAATGATTTTTCAAGTTTTGATCGCAATTCTTTATTTTCAGTTTCAGTTTTTCTCAATTGTTGATCCATTTTTTGAAGCTCTGCCTGAAGTGATAGGATTTGTTGTTGCGATTCAGCACTTGATCTGCGCTGAGTTTCACCAGTTTTTCTTGTATTTTCATAAGCGGCCGCCAATTCTTGTACTTCTATTTGCAACTGATCGCGTTCTTTGATCACATTTTTTAATTCATTTTGACATTTGTCAGCTTTTTCTTGTAATTTTTTCATATCATTGTTAAGTCTGTCTGACTCTACTTTACTCAAACTCTGACCCGATTGGACTTTAGAAATATAAGCATTTGCATCGAGAATGTCTTGTTTAAGGCTTTCCACTTCCATTTGCAATCTCTGATTCTCAGACAATGTTTTTTGTAAATCAGTTTCAGATTTAGTTAGTAATTGCTTTATTCGATTGATTTCAGTGTTATATTTTTGAATTACTTGATCTCCATTTGGCTGTTGCGGTTGTTGTTGTGATTGGCCTTTGAGTGCACTATCGAGATGAATTTTTGTTTGGTTTAAAGCTGTTTGCAATGACTTCACCTCAACAGCCAAAACGTCTCTTTCTTTCTGAGCTTTACTCAAATCGTTTTGATTTCTTTCCATTTTATCGCGTATTTTCTCGAATTCAATCATTGCTTTTTCGATTTCATGTTTTTGTTTTTCTTCAGACGATTTATTTTTCTCGATTTTGGCTTTAGAAGCGTCGAGTTCTCGCTGAAGAGCTTCGATATCAAGCTCTTGTTGTTGTTTGAGTTCTTGAATTCTGCTCAACTCATTTCTGGCCAATTCATACTTTTCTCGAATTTTTTCGACCTCGTTATAGAGTTTATCAATTTCTACGGCTTGTATTTCCCTCTGTTGTGTTACACTCTTTTCAGATTTGACTCTTTCCATCTCTGACTGCAATCGCTGTAATTCCATATAAAACTTTTCTTTTTCGGTATTACTCCTTTCGAGATCGATTCTCGCCTTTTCATATTTATCTTTAATTTTTTCCATATCGATACGTAATCTTTCGAATTCAATCTGTGATTTTTCTTGACTACTCTGAAATTTATTCATCTGTGTCTGATATCTTTCTAATTCTGCTTGAAGTGACTCTTTTTCAACACTTAACCGTTCCTTTTCTGACTGACTCTTCCTGAAGTCCGCCTGTGCTTTTTCCGTCTTTTCATACATTTTTTCTAATTCAATATGCAATCGTTGTATGTCTTCTTGTGTCTTCTCATGTGTGGTCTGTGTTGACTGTCTTTGTGTATGTATTCGATCCAATTCGAGAGTTACACGATCGCAATCGGTCTGCAACTTATCCTTTTCTGACTGTAACTTTCTAATATCGTTTTGGGTTTTCTCATATTTCTCTCGCGATACCTCCAAATCCATTAAACACTTTTCCAGTTCAGTTCGCAATTTTTCTTCTGAATCCTTGCTTTTGATCAGCTTTGAGTTAGTTCTTGCATAGATGTCCTGCAAACCTTCAAACTCGTCCTGAGCCCTCTTCTGATCTTCTTTAGCCTTTGCAGCAATCAATTGTGCTTTTTCGAGTTCGATTGACAGTCGCTCAGCTTCGGTCTGATTTTGGTCGAGTTTAGCCTGAAGTTTGACCACTTCTGCCTGCGCGCGATCTATCTTCTCCATAAGCAAATCGTGTTCCGCTCTATTTATTTCTCTATCTTCTTGTGTTTTTTGTAGATGTGTTTGTAATTTATCTAATTTTTCTCTAATAATTCTGACCTCAGATTCTCTTTGCTCGAAATCTCTCTGAAATTTATCCGCTTGTTTTTGAGTCTTATCTAAACGTTCGCGCATTACTTCTAGATCTTCCTGTAAATTCTCTTTGTCTTTATTTGCTTTACTTAATTGAGTTTGCAAGAGATCAACTCTTTCTTTCATTGATTCTGCTTCGTGTAGAGCCAACTCTTTGTCTTTTTGATAGCGAGTCATTTGTGATGAGTTTCTGTCAAGTTTTTCTCTTAATTTTTCGACTTCTGATAAAACAGATTCGCGTTCGTTTTGCAATTTTTGATATTGTGATTGAGAATTAGTGAGCTGTGCTTGAAAGTGTTCGATATCAGTCTGTGCTCTATCTCTTTCCGCCTGCAGTCTTCTCACTTCAGCGTTAACTTTATCGTACTTTTCTTGTATATGATCGCATTCCACTTGTGTTTTGTCAAGTATTGCCTGAGTCTTCTCGAATTGAATTTGCATTTTTCCTAAAGTAGCCTGAATTCTATCCAAATCTTGCTTTGATTTTTCCGCATCAGCCAAAGCGTTGTCTTTTTCAATTTGTGAGCGAGTGATAAGTGACTGAATTCGTTCATATTCTTCTTGTAAACTTTCTCTTTCTGAGAGTGCATTTTCCAGTTTGGCCTTAAGTCGATATATCTCTCCCTGAGAGCGCTCCACTTTTTCTTGCAATTGTTCCATTTCTCCTCTAGACCTGTCCTGTTCCGCCTGATTCATTCTGAGCTCTGCCTGAGCACGTCTCAGCTCTGCCTGAGTTTTTTCAAGCTTTTCTTGTAATCTTTCATTGTCTTCAGACTTACCGAAAAGACTCGGTTTACTCATAGCTGAAGTCGAATCGCGAATATCTCTATCTCTATCTCTGTCTCGATATGCTGTTGAATGTGATATTCCCCGATCCAAATCACTTTTGAGTCTTTCAATTTGTTCTCGTAGTCTATCATTTTCAAGAATATAACGCGCATTTTCCGACTTAAGTCTATCCCAGTCATTCTGTTGTCTCCACGTTTCACTCTGTAGTTTTTCGAGCTCTGCTCTCGCTTTTCCTAACTCTGATTGGGAATTCTCGAGTTTAGCCTCAACGCGATCTTTTTCTGTTGCAATCTTTTCTAATCTCACCTAAATTTCAAGTTTCATCAAAAGCTTTAAAACCCATAAACTGAGTGTCACCTTATCTGTGATCTCATAATAAAAGATCAAACTCTCAAAAAGTGAACAAATAATTATTATGATAATCAATGAATCATAAATGAGATGAATGTAAATATTGATAGAGTAAAAAATGAATACAACATATACTTTATTTACCTGAAGCTTTTCCATCTCATTCTCAAACGAGTGATTTTTCATTTTGTATTCAGCGATTTGTCTTTCGTGTAAATCTCTTTCTTCGTTTCTTTCCTGCTCTGCTCGATCTCTTTGCTCTTTAATTTGAGCGATTTGTTTATCTTTGTCACTGATGGCATCTTCTAGACTGGAAAGAGCGCCTTCAGAAGTTGAGTGATGCGCTTGCATTGCTGTCAACCTTGCTCTTGCCATATCCACTTGATTATCCTTTTCCTTTAACAGATCTTCCAGATTTTCAATCTGGAAGAGCGAAACCATTCAGATAAATAATAATATCGAATATCAAATTTTACATTTAAGTTTTGAAAGCTTTCTATTTTGCTTCTCATAGTAAAGCAAAGACATCCTAATATTTATTTATAGGAAAAGTTCGCAAATTAATTAAATAAAACTATTTAACTAACATCAAATGCTGTCTAGTTTAGTGTTGAATGCAGTGCAGAAAATGAAGAACTTTCAACTATTTACTTATTAGTACTGCTTCAGAAAAATAATCTATATATAAAATATAGTTTATATACAGTATCTCATTCGTATTACTCATTAGTTGCATAGACCTGAGTCAGACGACTAGTGTCATTCTGGTGTCATTAATAATTAATAATTTAATACACTCCGTCTCATTTATAATGAACGGGTTATTTGGACAAAATGTTTCACTAAAATGTAGTGTATTATAATAGTCACTTAAGTTTTATTTACAAATTTCATGTAAATTGATTTAATTATGTGTACCTCAATTGAACCTCATTGAAAGTACCTCTCATACATACATTCGCTATCATAAGGTAATCATTTTCTAAATATTAGAGCTATGTATAAATAAACTCTTCAATAGCATAAATGTTTGCATATTTGCAAATGTAATATAAAAAAGATTTAAAGTTAATGCACTCGGAATGCATTATTTTCTAAATGAAGAAGAAGAGAAGAATTAAACCTAAAAATTATAATGTATTTCAAATACATGCACGGGTTCATTATTTTAAAATATTGCCAAAAGTTGGTTTAATCATAAAAATTTATTAAAAACAAATGACAATACCTTTCTTTGTAAAACATTAATTTTTCTATCTTTGATATCGATGTGATCCCTAAGTTCTTGTAATTCTTGAGTCAATTTATTCCTATCCTGTGTGGTTACCATTGTTTGTTGGGTCTTCTTTTCAATTAGTTTGTTCTTTTCCTCTAATCTTGTTCTAAGCTCTTCGACCTGTGTTTTAATAACAAGTGTCAATAGTAATAAACTGTTGTTTTGTGGTTTCAATAGTGCTCTAATATATGAAAGGACTTTGCTTACACATACATCTGCCTGAAGCATATTGTAATGTTCCTCTTTGGCACAAAGCGACTCTTTTAGCACCGCAATATGTCTTTGATAGTCTTGATGCTGCTCTTCGAGTGTTTTCATCTTCGCGCCCACCGCTAAAATTTCCTGATCTCTCTTATTCAACTCCATTTTCAACTCTTCCATCTGATAATAATAATTATTTTAATCGGTTATCAGCTTTTTGCTATTCTTTTAATCTTATTTAATCATTATTTCTATTACGAGTAATTAAACTCAACTAATAGTTATCTAATTTTTATTATTATCTTTAGTTAAGATTTTTGAGACAAAGGTAGAAATTTGAATAAATTTTTTTTCATTGAAAGTGAATTTAGTAGATAAGTAAAGATCCGTTCAAAGCTTGATGTCATAGAAAATAGCATAAGATCTGAATCCAAACACCAAAAGAATAAGCGTATTCAGTATTTTTGTCTTTTTAAGTAAACTACTATTACTGTTAGTACAAGTAATTGAGTAATATTTTAATCTTTAAAGTCTGCTCGAAAACAATTATAAGTATTATAAAGTTACTCAAAATTGTTTGGTAAGAAAAGAAGACAATTTTGATCTTAAGATTAAATATGAAAGCAAATTAACAGAGTGATGAGTCAGAGCTGCGAACAAACCTCTTTTTCAGCGTCAGTCACATATTTAGGAGTTGACAAATGGCTTAATGATTGTAATTCACAACTTTTATCATTAATGCCTTTAATACTATTACATTTAGCTGTAGTGTTTGCACTATTTGAAGATGCATTAAAAGATATATCTTTTATCCGCACAAATTCCCATTCAAAAAGTTCGAGCTCTTCTTCCAAACTTTTAATTCTCGAGTCCTGAATGCAAATTAATTTTTAAAATAAAATAAAATTTTCTCAACCGAAAAAACAATAAATCATAACTCATGCAAAATGATATCTTAAAAATTCTATAGATTATAAATTTTAGTATTAAAAGTGTTGTTAATTTAAATAAATGTCCAGAAGAATAATGTATTCAATAATGAATAGTAAATGAGGTGCGAAACTGTTGATCAGTGAAGTTTATGTTATTCAATAGAAGACAGGATTAATTGTTATGTTGAGGAAAGAGCAAAACAAGTGACTGGTTTTCAATAGTACCTTAATCTCAACCATAGCTTTGAGAAGTGAATTTTGCTGATCATTTTCATCTTTTATTAGATTCAAATCGTTACCTATTTTATCCTTTGCAACATATGTATTGCAATATATCGGATCATTGTTTGATTGACAAAACTTGTTTTCATTTTTCTAAATTGTGTTTTATTGGTTTAATTTATTAGTAATAATCACTTTAATTTGATCTCTGCCTCAAAAGTTAACCTAATTTAAAGCAAATACCATACCCGCAAAACTTCTTTTTCTTTGGTTTCGAGCAGATGTTCGATATGTCTTAATCTTGTTTCTAACTCAATATTTCTTGATCTAAGCCTCTCGTATTCCATTCTTTCTTCTTCCATGATTTTTCCTCCAATTCCTTTGCTTTGCATCATTTCCATTAGTTTTTTTATGCTTTCATCTCTTGCGGATAAAGTTTGCTTTTGTGTCTCTATTCTTAACTCCAATTCCTAAAAAATTAACAATCAGTAAAACAAACATTTTTTCATCACATTTATTTGAGTTTTAAAATTTCAAAATTAAGTCAATTCTTACTTTAATTGTTTCCCTTAATAAGTAAATCTCTTTAGACATGTGCTCTTTTTCTGAATAAAGAGCATCGATATGCTGTTGAACGTCTGCGTCTGGATTTCTCATATGTGTTATTCTCAATTCTTCTTCTAATTGTCTAATGAGAGCCGCCTGTTTCTGCAACAAATCAGATAACTATACATGAATAAAGCATGTTCTTTGAGTTAAGCTTCCAGAAAATTAATACTAACTAAAAGATACTAATATTTAATTTGTAAAATTTTATTTTTAACAAAAAAGTCGCAATTTATTAATATATAGATGATTACAGGTAACTTATTTTCATTTGCAATATTCTATTTATGTTTATATTTAATTATTATACTAAAGCCTCAAATTTTAAAATTATAAAAAAATAGAAAAATCAATTCAATATTACTAATCAAAGTTGAAAAAATTTTACAATAGATTTCTAGTTAAAACCGTTAAAACATATTAAACTTTTAAATTTAATATCAATATTAACATCGGTTGACATAAGAGAAAATGTTTTTTGAAATTATTATTTAGATGTAAAGTAAAGAATTTATATGCTTTGAGTTAAATATTATCTTAAAAAATAAATGGATAAAAATTAGTTTAGATGTATACAAATTCTTGTATTTTGAGATTTAGAGATATTTAAATCCTTTGGGTAAAGTCAAAGCAATTACGAATTAATGTCTATCATATATGTTTTTTATATACCGCATGATTTACTAGTAATAGCATTTGGTCTGCAAGAGATTCGATGTGCAGTGATCGAGAACAGAATGCTCTAAACATAAGGTCATTAGGAATTTCTAAACTATTTTTTTCATAAAATGAACTCGTTTTATCCTATTGTACAAGCACTCAAACAAAGTTTGGTAAAATCCCAGAAAGTCCACTGATATGTATGGATAAAAATGAAGGGACGAGACATTAATAATTGTTTAGTCACTGAAAATGTTATTTTATTCTAAATGTAAAAGAACTAACATTAAGTAAAATAATGAAATGAGAACTCCTTTTCCGAACTGATAAGAACATATCTTGGTTTGAGCGACAGTACAGCTAAACTGGAAAATAAAATGTCAAATCCAGAAAAATCTATTGATGTGTAGGATGAACCTTAAGAGACTATACTTTAATTGAATTTAAGTATTTGGCACGAATTAATTGATTAGTCAGAGTAAGTAATTTTATTAGAGAGAATCTCACATGAAAATGGCTAATAAGCTAATAAAGTTAGTGTAAGCTCATCACTACTTAGGACCATTAAATGGGACCTTAAGTCTGCGTTTGTCAAATGTTCTATTTTTGAACAATATAATAACTAATTTAATAAAATCTTGTTTTTATTAAACTATATTTCTAATTAGTATTCGATGTCCACCAAGTTATTAAAACAATTGCTTCACATAAATTCCTGTTTTAAGTGTTTTTGCATCAGAAATATAATCAATGAATATGTGTAATAAAGTAATATATGAACTATAATTTGTTCTTTTGTACAGAAACTCATCAGCTTTATTACCATTACGTTTTTGCAATTAATACAGGTATTGGTGTATATTTCAACATAATATTATAATTCACTCAACACTTAACATTTATATTGCTGAGACGCATGATTAAATTCTTACTTTTCCTTTTAGTTTGCAACGTCTTTGCTTTGTATCCATAGGTGAATATTTTTAAATATTTTTTATATATATTAATTGTAGGCTTATATGAATTTAAAAAAATTATTAAATGTTAGATTTTTTATAACTGGCCTCCCAATAGACAATTTCTGGATTACAGTTAGGCAAAAGAGGTCAATTTTGAAGGAAGAAACTTGAAATCTAGTTTCCATATACAGTATTAATGTGAACCTCCCATTGAAAATATAATGTAAAGCTCCCGTTGAAAAATATAAAATCTAAAAAAATTCAAAATGCATTTTTCAACCTTTATATTATAATTATAAGGACACATTGACACAGTGCGTAATAAGTGAAGTGGTGAAAGCGGACTGTTACATAATTTGAGGAGTATGGACAAAAACTAATATATTGTTTAAGTTGAATTAAAATTTAATTTTTTCTCTTTTTAACTATTTCGATCATTTAACTGTCTCGAAAGCATCTCCGCCTAAAGCTGTGACCCGTGCGTGTCTGGGTAAATGTTGGTTGAGTTTAGTTAAGATAATTGTTAATAAACAATAGCAAATAGTGATACCATTCCATAACATTCAAATCTCTACATTAGTTTCGATTTTAAATCGTGTTCACAATAACAATCAGTTATTTTGATACTTCTAAACTAATTTAAATTTACTAATATAGCAATTTAAATGAGGTGAGGTTAAAAAGTTAATCAAAAGTTAAAAAAGATATGATGTTATAACAAATGAACTCCAAAGTTTTAGATATTTAAGTATTTAAATAAATTGCATTTATAAATACAGTATACAGGTATTAGTATATTATCAACAATTTATTCGATTTACAGTATGTAAATATATCAATCATTACTGAAGTTAATATGATTTAATTTTATTTTGTGCATTCTATTTTGCTGTGTTATTCTGTTTCTGCTTAATTAACTTAAGAAGCTTATGAACAAACAATATTAATGATACCTGTATATTATGAATCAGCTCGAAAATGCAAAAAATAAATCTTTAAAATCCGAAACTTACAACACTCTGCTATTTTGAGTTATTGGTAGTGTTGGATATCTAAAAATTTTTGCTTTCATGAAAAACTTTCAAAAAGTTTCGTAACAATATAAACTACCCTTTGAAGGGGTGAATCGATAAATTCAGGAAATTTTTTTTCAACACTAGTTATTGAACGATATTTTGTTTGCATTAATAAAATAACTTATTTTCATTCGTGAATTTTACACTAATGAATATCGGCATTTATGAAATTTTATTCAATTTGAGAAAGAAAAATAAAAAATTAGATTTTATTTATGACTATGAGAGCATACAGTATAATAATCTGAGTATAAAACTGGAACCAAAATAGAAATCTAAACAGAATCGAAATAAAAAATACAGAATAGATACTAAATTAATTTGAATTAAATATTAAAACTATGCCTTTATTATGATTATTGATTTAAGTTTTAAAGTTAATTAGAACATTTGTTTTTTATGTATATTAAGTAATTTTTAAGTAATTAAACTGGGTTTGAAATTTTTTTTGCAGTTTCGGGCGGATTCCGTAATATACGGTTTTGTTAAAATAAATGAAATCATTCACATGTAAAATGAAACTTCATTTTTCACTTGAGAAGCTATATAACTGTGAGAATAAATTTAAAATTTTAATTTTTGGAAAACTGACAAGTCGTATATGAAAGTGGTTTAACTGAAACTAAAACATTATAAAATGAGATAAAATACTGTTTTTCAACAAATGAGCATATAATTATTCAAATAATAGAAATGATAGAAAACAGGGCTTAATTAGAAAAAATTTAGTAATTCTCACTCAAATTTTTATGAATAATTGCTCAAACCTTACATTTCACTAGTATTTCGGTGATTAGACTAAGTTTATGTTAACAAAAGTTATTTTGTTTTTAATTTACTTAATCAAAAGTGTAGAAATTTATTTATAAATTTTGAGTTTACTCTATAATGTGAATCAACACACTTTTGCTGTAAAGTTAAAGTAGAAGTGAACTTATATGATTACTATTCTATTAATAAAGTGTAAATCGGAATAAAAATTTCTGAAAGCTATAAAAAATCATATAAAACTTATGATTGCTAACAAAAAACGTATTATGATTTCTAGTAATGAGCAGGCTCAGGCTCGGACTTTTTTCAGGCTCGATGCTCGGGCTCAGGCTCTGTACTTTACTATTTATTGGCTGATTTAAAGTTATATTTAAATATTTGCGGTTAACCGCGGGGGACCGCTGTGCGGTGCGATTCGTGGACTCTTGCAAGCGGTTCGGTTCTAGGGTCTCAGTCTTGCGGTTCGGTTCGTCTAAATTGAGCTTTGGAACAGCTTTAATAAATAGTATAAATTTTTGGTTATGTTCAAGTTATAATATTTTTAATGAATGAGATTTTAGATGATTTTAATAAATTTTAATGAAACTTAAAATAAAGTCTATCTAATAAATCAAAAGTCATAATGAATAAAATGAATGTATAGAATAATCTAAAAATTGAATACCAAATGATAAATCGACTTTCTTTAATGGACTCTATGTAAAAACAGTGTTACCGGTATATAATATATATTTTAATGAGATTATAGTATTTCATGTTTTGTTTAATCGAATTCAACAATTCTTTGTGTTGAAAAGCTTTGCATTTAATTGTTTTTCTAAAATTGATAGTAATGTCATTTCAATAAATGAGCTTAAAGTATATTAGAATTTATTTCAAAATCAAATAAAAATTTCTCTGTATGTAATATAACTCAAAATTGAGTTATAAGTTTCTCTGAAACCTTAATTAGTTTTAAGAGTTTAATTAATTTTGTCATTAAGTAAAGTACAGCTAATTTTAGTTCACCAAATATTTATATCGCATCAACTTTTAAAAGTTAGTATCACTCATATGAACTGTATTTAATACACACAAATAGTTAATTTAATTTGAGAAAATTTTTTATCTTTAGCGAAATCTTTTAGATTAAAATAATTTGAGATTTGAATTCTTGTATTTTTGTTTTGATGGATTGAAATGTTAACAATTGAATTTTAAATTTTCAAATAAATTAGGTGTTATTATATGTAACTGTTATAGGTCCTATTATAAATTTAAATAAAAATATATAAGAAAGTAATTTACCATACTTTGGTGCGAATAACCCGCACTGGAATATTGCCCGCACCTGTTTTTGCTAACAAAACTTTCACACAAAACAAGTTGTGTTTATTTGAATGCAAAACTCAATTTAGTGTACTTTTATTGTATCGATTTTATATATTTTTCAATGTTGATTATTGTATTAACTCAATATTTAAGTATTAATTATTGTACAAAAATATGAAAAGTATTCAAATTTTACTAGAAAAAGAATAAATTTATTAAAAATACTAAATAAATTTTTTAAAAATTTGGTATATTACCCGCACCAAAGTAGGGTACTTAAAATTAACAATTTTTCTGAGCTCCTAAAGCTATTAATTAAGTGAAAAATGATATGAACTAAACTTTAAACTAATATCAATAATTAAATCAAAAATGATATTAAGTTTATTTTTACAATAATCTGATGAATAGCATAGATTTCATTATTATCTTTATTTCTAATAAAAGTCGCAAAACTTAATATTAATGTAAATTAAATATAATAATTATTATTCTCAATGTATTAATAAAAGATATAATTAATTTTCTCTAAAATCAAAACATAATTTATATAAACTCTTAATTAGAATCGTGAGTTATTAAAACTAAAGCTAATTACATATCACTAAATACTCTATTATATCATAAATAATAGATAAGTAAAATCGAATCTATTTTAGACTTGAAAAATACAATTTTTTGTTAGTAGTTGTTATTGAGCTTTTAATAATAGTATTAATAAAACTTAGATTTTAATTATATTATTATACCGGTTATTAAATAAGAATTTTATGAAAAATGCAAAAGTAATTGTTATTGAATGACAAAGTTGTAGAATACAATTCATATGATTTATGTAATAATTCAAACGAATATTTTAAATTTATAGACAGAGCCATATCCAGCTGTGAGGTGAATGGGGCATCAGCCCACCAAAAGGTTTTAAAAAATTAATCAGTGGTTTTAAAAAAATGGCAAAATTTTTAACTATTTTGCTGATACTTTTAATCCAGTAATTCTATGGATTTTTGGCTTTAATATAATCCCAAAAGATGTGACAGACGCATAGAGCACCAGCTTGTAAAATAATACTTAATTTCCTAAGTTTACATCCCTGGCCTCAACAGACCAAATATGATGGCAAAGGTACAGTTTAAAACTTAGGGTAGAACAATATAAAAATATAAGAGACAATAAATGTTTACAAAAGATATAACAAAAAATATATCTACTACTAAAACTACTAAAAATAGTAGATATAAAAATTGATTAAAGTTCTAAAAATTGATTAGGTTTTTGAGTTAGTGTCTCGTTTTTCTAAGAAATTAAAACATTAGCTCTAATGCGGAAATCTACTTATTTATATTAATTTATTTAATTGAGTCAAATCTTGTTAAATGCAATTTCCTTCTATTTAGATCAAAGCACTAATGCATCTCAACAGTGATCGGTGTACTCGTGCTCGAAGAAAATCAAGTGCTCGATGCTCACTTTTTGGAGGTGCTTCAGGATCGAGCACTTAACGAAAGCCAATTCATCTTTGAATGGCTTAAAGGCTCTTTTAAAACAAGATTTATTTGTTGTTTGAGCTGTAATTTGATCTGTATATTAATTTGCTAATTAAAGGTTGAACTTTAAATGCCATTAAATTAATGCTTTTAATATTATAAAAACATTTATATTGTACTTCATTAATAAAATAAAAAATATGTAAATTTATTAAGAATTTGTGCTCGATGCTCGTGCTCGGGGTCCGGTGCTCGAACACATTCTCGTGCTCGGCAAATTCACTGTGAGCACCGAGTCCCATCGAGCACCAAATGCTTGAGCACTGCCGATCACTACTTCTCTGGTCATACATTCAAAACAATCTAATTTTTGTCACCATTTGAAGTGAAAATAATTTACACTTGAAGTTCACTAAAATCAATGTACAGTACATTGACTAAAACTATCAAAGAAAATTACTATAAATAATTTAAATAAAACGAAGATATCTTATGTTATCTTAGAATTAGGTTTAGGTTAAACAAATTCTCTAATCAAAACAGATTTTGTTGCAATTTTTATGTAAATTATGTTTTACGGGTTTGTTTAACTCAATGAGTTTATTTTTGTGTGCAATGTCACGCATATATTCATAATTAAGGTAATAGTGATTCTCTAGTGTTATAGTGTGATTAATTCTTTATTTTTACTAATTTCTCATAAAGTATGATAAATTTGTATGTTTTGCTTTTAGACCACTGTTCACTTTATGGCCACAATGTCGCTACGCTTACAATAATAACTTATTTTAATTCATATAAACTAAAAGCGACATTAGTGTTAGCAAAGCGAAAAGTGGGTGGTCTAGAAATACAATTTATACTTGTATTAGCACATCAGTGGATTTGCCATCAAATGGCTTTTATCATTAGTTAGAAATTCTATATTCTAAATATGAAAAAATATGTAAAATATATTTTACAAATATATACAGATAAATGTTGATAATTGTAATTAATGACCGCACAAATTTTACAGATTAATGCACAGCTTAAGAAATATTAATTTCGTTTATTTTATTTAGAGATAGATCAACACCAAACAGTTGACTCTTCTCTTAACTTATATAATCAGTTAAATGTTTGTTTATAAAATGCGATTCTTCTGAAAGTCAGTCTAAACTTATAATCAATAAAGAGATACATTCAAATTGGTTATCAGTTCTCTTATCAAATTACAACATATCCTCCAATAATATACTAATTGTAATAAAATGAATTATTAGAAGGACTAAAGAGCTAATATAATCCAAATAAATTCTGAACCTTAAAACATAGTTTTAAGGCATGCATAATAATGTTAATCAAATATATAGTTATAATTCAAATATCAGGATTTTAAATCATAAAGAAATGTACAATTTTTAACATATATTAATTTGTATGAATTTATTACTCATTCTTTATTAAATTTGTATTTAAGCGTTTCAAATATAAAAATTTTGGTTTCAAAATAATTTTAAGCTTAATATTACTTATTTTATTTCAATGCGATTTGACTCTGGGTGAAAAATCAATGAAAATCAAAATTACTAAAAAAAATAACAGAAAATGTCCATAACCTCCTCACCTAATAAGAAAAAAACTTCTATCAAATTATCTATTTTAAAGATTATTTTAAAATTAGTTTTTCATTTCCTCAAAAAAAATTCATTTAATCGATTTTGTCTTTATTGATCCGTTTGGTTACAAACTTATCCTAACTCGTAAGTGTACTGTACTGTAAAATAAGGTAGAGTTCAAAATTAAAATTCTATGTGGTGTGTAATAAAAGATTAAGAAAATGAAACATTGTTGAGTAATTAACTTTATTATAAAAATGAATAAAACTGTTTGAGTGTAGTCTTTAACTTTTAAAAAAAAGAAATTAATGTTTTTGGCGACAACAAAAATTATTATTCTCTTGAAATTTGATGCATAGCTCTTTGAGGGCGTTTTTCCTGTTGGTTATGAATGTAATGCACAAAATAATTCTCCAATAATACAGTTATTTTCATAAGATATGTCATAATCACGCAATATTAAACATGTTTCTATCAATAATGAGAAATTTTTGATCGATTTAACAATTATAAGTCATATCTATTTATAACAGTATATCCCAAATGATTAAATTGAGATAAAACAGCAAATAATGATAACATTTTATAAAAAAACCTTTTAATATAAAATTTCATACTCAAAGATAGTATGTTAATAAAAGTTAAGATCTGCCTTTTGTACAGGGTATGAAAAATGATATGTGAGTTCTACAGCAAAATATATAACTAATGAATTTGAGAAGACAAACTTGAGCTGACCTGAGCTTGTTCCAGCTCAATTTAAAGCTCAATATGATTAGAGCGAGCTTAAGTAAACTTCCCTTAAAACTAAAATCTGTTAAAAGCAAAACTTTTGTTAGAATACAATAACTTTGCAAATTATTTCAAAAGGGGAACAATTTACAATTTAACTTTTGAATTACTTATTAAGATTTTAAAAGTTCAAAAACATATGTAAGAAATAAATAATTGAATTAAAGAAAAGATTATCACTCTTATATATCAAACTAAAAATATAAATGAAATTCAATTTTATTAATTCAACTGTAAGTCTTGTTATAGCCTTTACAGCATTTGAATTCTTTTGTAATCAATATATTGTAGTAAAGTTAGTTTCATTGTTTTGCTGTAAATGTGTGTTATTTTTATGTCCCTGTGTGTTATGCTCATTTGAATATAAGCAAAGCGGTGCCAAATTTTAAAGGTTGGTTCGCATGATATCTAACAAGGATCACTAGGTAACAGTAAGGCGTCCATTTTTTATTTTTGGTACAAAAATATTAGACAGTGAGGTAATAAAGAATATTTAAAAATAGGCTGTTATGAATTAGGCACAATTCACTTTTATCAAATAGTGTCGCTATAATTTTAAATCATAATAGAATATATACTTATTAACAAAAAACGATATTTATGTTAAAAAGCAAACAGTGCTCTTAAGTTACAACAAATTTTTACTTTAGACTTTTAAACACGATAGAGATATATAATTCTTTATTTAATTAAACTCTTAATGGATTTAATAGCTTAGAAAATAGTTTAAAATAAGAATTTTATTTAAAATAAGCTTTTATAACAGCCAACTTTTAAATATTCTTTATTACGTTACTGTCTAATACCTTTGCACAAAAAAATGAAAAAATCGGCCACTGACAGTTACCTAGTAGTAACCCTTGTAAGTTTTGACTTAGAAAATTTAGTTTTGTACCAATTTGTGATATCTGTACTTATAAATCACTAAATTTACATTTAATATTGTAGTAGTATTGATTTTGAAATTGCATCAATTCTATTAATGAAAATTTAAATATTTATCGTGTAAAATAGAAAGATGAGAGTTCAATTAAGTTGCTTTCTAATTAACAAATTAAACAGATCGGAACAGATCATTTGTTATTCTTAACAGTGTTAGTCTTAATTGATTTAATTTGCATTCAATCAAATTTTTTACTTCCATTAGTGAAAGCTAATATCTCAACTAAATAAGTGTTGTTTAGTTGTGTATAAGTTGCTAAATATTAAAGTTATATTAAAATTAATGTCTTCTAACAAAATTTATTAAATTTCTTGAAGAAAATAAATTTTACAAATAAGAGTTAAATAACTATTAGTTGAATGTAATTCAAACAGGAAATAATTTGATATTTATTATTCAATAAATTTTTAATGCTCTGTAGACAACAATTGGTATATAACTTCATTAGTGTCAAAGCATATTTTAATTGATTTAAGTTTTTGTAAACTTTTTAAACTAAAATATATTTAAATGCAATATAAACAAAGCATCGAACAAAGTAACAAATATCAAAACACAAAATAAAATCTTTTCAAATTAACTTATTATTCAGTTATTTTGACTAAAATAATGGTCAAAGATATTATATTTATTGTGGCACAATTTATATGAAAGAACAATACTAAGAGATAATCTAATATATGAAACAATAAATGATCTGATAACTCAACTTAAAGGGATCATAAATTTTGTATGTTTTTGTTATAGTTATGATAATAGTTCGGATTGTGGTCAAAATAAATTGCTAAACCTTAAGATTAGTCGAGAATTACAGTTATGGAATTGGGAGCTAAATAGTATCCTGAGACAATTTTCCTAAAATCTGAAAATAAATTATTTTCTAAAAAGTTTATAAATTATCTCAATATGAATAGAATTCAGTATTTTTAAATATTTTATAGCTTTATTAGATATATGATTTTAAAATTTTATGTCATTTTCTTCAAGTTTTAATCATTATTTATCCTAAAATCAATTGAAAAATGTAAGATTTCTTCAAAACAAAACCCTGTGATTTTCAGAATTATTTTTAGAATCATTTTCTGGAATTTTAAAATTATTATTTTAATTATAGAATAAACAAAACATCTTTTCTCTCAATTTTCCGATACTTAGTTCTAAAGATAAAAACGAGAATTAACTGAGTCAGTGATGATTAGTGGCAATTAAATACATGCTTAATAGTTGCCTACATCTAAACAAATATAAATGTTTATAACATTTAGTATTATTATATGAAAGCTTTTGTTTGTGTTATATAATGGGATAAATAACCACATAATAGTACAGGTATATGATAACTGATAAAAATATAATCATTTGTTTCATGTCTAACAGGAAAAGGCCAATGAGACGGAAAGCATATCCAATCCAGATGTCATAAAGTGTATGAGCATTGCTAAAAAACATAGATATAAGTTTTCGTAACGTAAGGAGACATTGAATAGCAGCTGCTCTTTAACTAACATGTGCTGAGAGAGGAAATGTAAACCAAAGAGAAAAAGTAGGAACAGATGTGAATATATCAATATATAATATAAAGCGATCTTTCTCTAATTCTTTATGCATGCCTTACAAAGAACTAAAGGCTGGTCCTCACTCTTCGCAAACAACTTTAAGAAATAGAGTTTACATAATTTTACTTTAAACTGATAATTATTTTCGCAATTCTTTGAATAAAGAGAATCATTAAATCTAAAAATGTATAACAACTAATTGGTATTCAATAGAAGACTTCAATTAAAAAACACGATCAAAGCACTACTTTATTCCTGTAATAATATGACATCAAATACCACACGTACTGTATATGTAAAGCGCACGTGCGATTCGGTAATTGTTTTTGTCAGGAAATTATTCTTGTTATCATTGTTTCACCTGCTTTTCAAATGAATACTTCATGAAAATAACGATACATTTTGATGAAGTCTTAAATAATTCAATATTTAGTGATTTAATAATTTCATCAAATTTTGATAAAAAGCAATTAAAATTATAGAAATATGAATAACTAATTGAATTGATAAACAAGAGATGAGTATACCGGTAATTAATAAAAGTGAGACAAACCTGATTTTCTGATCTTAATATCTTGAGCTGATCATTAATCAACGCATATTTGGCGGCTTCTTCTTTGCGTAAAGCCCTCTCTTTTTTCAATTCTGGACTCCAAAAAGTTTTAATACTATGCATACTTGAGCCAAGTTTTTGTGTGGTGGCATCCAATTCACGTTTAATATTTCCGTATTGGCTCTGAAGTTCATTAAGTCTCGCTTGTAATTCCATAACAAAACTATCTCTAGTGGCAAAATGTCTGGGATCTGATGATACAGAATGTCCTAAACTTGTGTGAACACCTCTATGTGGATCACGATATGGGTCATCAATGATAGTTTCGCGATCACGATATGAGGTTTGGTCATCTCTTAAATACACTGATCTATCGAGTGATCGTTCTCTAGTACGCGGATGTCTATGAGTCACATCTATGCGGTCGAAAGATCGATCTCTGGGGTCTCTCATGAGGTAATCGCGTTCGACCTGTTCCCTATCCATTGAGTGGTAACTTCTTAACGGCACTCGACCTGAACGCGGACGCGGGCCATGAATTATTCCGGTGTGAGTTCTGGTATCCATGATTGGCGACCCGGGATCGTCGTAATAGGGAAAGCCGTGACCGTATGCGCTGCTCGTACTCAGTGATTGTGGGACGTGTTCGACAGGTAAAGTCAAAGGGCTATTATTGCTGGATCTGCTGATACCGTAGTGGCGACCTCTTCTCACTGCGTGTGTCGGAGATATTATATTGCGTGAAGATATTGGACTTCCACGGGCTGATGGCGGCTGTGAAATAGAATTCATATATGGCTTGGAGGGCGAGCCTCCGGGACCGAAAGTGGGCACATCACTGCGTTTCATAGGTCGTGATGAGCGTGACATATGACCCATTTCCGGTGCCTGACTTGGATGAGGTCCGCCATACATTGGTTCCCTTGACATTGTCCTGTGCTCTGCGATCCG
>JAQGCH010000248.1:0-27974 GCA_034699485.1 Nanhermannia elegantula
GTGTTATAGATACCGACACTTTATGGACTTTAGATTAAAGCCAAACAATTTTGAGACTTAAAGAATTGAGTTAAGCCCTATCGTACGCAAATTTATCATTATGTGGGGCGCAATAAAAGACGCCAACACTTTTAGAAACTTTTACTCATAAGCTTCAATTAAACACAAAAAAATGAACTGTTATTCAAATGAAATTATAACTTAATTAATTCATATGATTAACATCTCTATAGCGTTAGCCCTCATCATGATCTTAGTTTAGATCGAAAATATTCGGCTTATAATAAAATTTATTGTTAAATAAATAAGAGTTTAAATCAAATATTCTATAAAAAACAACTTTTAAAGCTCGAGATTATAGTAATATAAACTTTTCTCATTTGGTATTTCTTTAGTACTTTTGAAACAGAATCCATATATATTTGAGACAGAATAAGCTCGAGTTTAACAATAGTTATATAAATATTCAAACTTTCATTTTTCAAATTAAGTGTTGGATGCATTTAAGACAATGGTCTTCAAAGAAATAATTGATGACCTAAAAAAGGGTCTGAAAGATGTGTCGAAAACATTCAAAGATATGTTAAGTTTTATATACAGTCCAGAACATGAACCAAACTTCAAATGGATTGCTTTCAATGAAAAAGATTATCAAATATTAAGAAAATTAGTGAATGAAAATGATTGTTATTCTCAACAATTTTACACATTTATGGCTCAAATCAATGGCATAGAAGAATATGTCGATAAAGACAACAAAATCGAAACAGATTTTAGTATAACTGAGAGATCACAAGAATTTGAATTGAATATTGATGTCAAGAGTCATACTATTAGTCAAGAAGAAGACATTTGTGTCGAACAAAATGTGTTGAAATCATTAGAAGAGAACAAATCGACTGAAACTAAAACTAAAGTTAAAACAAATTCTGAAAATCCTTTTCTTAAGTATCAAAATGTGATCAATAACTTGACTCTTCATGTTATGGCTGTTTGTTATTTGATTATATTTTACGCATTGATTCACATAAAGTATAAAACAAAATATATTACTCCTAATGAAAGTTGGGTTCTATTCTTATATTCGACTTTAGTTATTATTTTTCTAACTATTATTCGGTCGGATATTCATTATTGTGTTGTCGGTTGCGGAAGAACTAGAGATTTAGACTTTCGTCTCAAGTTTTTATCGGTTTTACTAATAATTGATTTCGCGCTCATTATGAGAATAATATTCGTTTTGATTCCAATGTTTGGCTTAAGTATTGGTAAAAAAGTACTCATACTATTGAGTTTGTTTCGATTCGGACACTTCTTATTTGTCTTTTTGGTCATCAGAAAAGCTAAATATGAAACGAAAGAATATAAGTCAAAATTATGCAATTTTTTGATTCAAAACTGTGGAAAGACAGCCAAAAAAAGATGAATCAAATCATAGCTTTAAGTTTGAAAAAAGTTGAAATGAAATTACATTTTTTAAAAAGTTGAAAAATATTCTAAATTATTAAAATTTTAATTAAAATATTGTAATGACTCTTATTTTAATATTAAAATAAAATTATTTTCCAAAAAATTAGATTAAAATTCCCTGAAATGATAAAATAGGAAACAATTTAATTAAAATATGAATAGTTTTAAGAAAGTTTGAACAGCATTAAGAAGTTTTCAAGTTTAATAATGAGATCCATAATAAATAGAGAAAAGTTTAAAATTATATATACTTTTAAAAAACACTCAAGTTTTACATAAAAGTTTTCCCAACTATTGTCTAACATTTGATTTACTAATAAAATACGATCAATAAAGATAAGGATAAACATGAAATCATAGAAGTATTGATTACGTGAACGTAACAATTCCATCACTTTTTTATTCAGTGAATGACATTAAGAGTATTATATGTCGACATAGACTTCAACCAAAATATACATATTTTTATTGTTCAAATCCATCACACATTGTCTGTTATGATCACTAAAAGCTGTCATTGTTTTCTTTTTCCTCTTATAAACTTATGTTACATATAAAGTAATTATCAGTTCTTTTCAATGCAATCTCTATTCAAATGTTGAGTTCATATACATTTGGATTATTCTCTTGAGAAGTCTTATGAACACATGAAATGATAATGCAGTTCACATACACCTCATTATCAATTTTTAAAGAACTTCTTCGACTTCATTATCATGTGTTTTATTTGTTTTTACAATTAACGGCTGAATATTCGTGATATCATTTCCAGTAATAGTAGTTATTGTCTTATTATTGATAATCTTTTCTATTTTTTGATCGCCATTACACTGATGTCGAGCTAATTGGTGTCTCATTTCCATAGCGGCAACAGTGGAACAGTTGGCTCGAAAACAGGGTAAAACTTGTTTGAATTCTTTGCGAAAGTTTTCGTTAAGCCATGCGTACAAAAATGGGTTATAACATGTTGAAGACATGGCCACCGCATGTGCCAACACGAAGAATGCTCGAGAATACCGCCAAAACGCGGCCGGAATATAAAAATCTTGAACCTATTATAGAATAATAGAATAAATTTATTTTAGAGTTTTTAAGAAATATTTTTCAAATATTGATCAAAATTAAAGTTTGACAATAATTATTTGCAGCCCTATAACTGGTAGTGAGGAAGCATATGAATCAACACTAAATTTTAAACTATTGAATGTAAAACAAAAGGTTTATCAAATTAAAGGGAGACTGTGTTAGCGACAAATGAGGGACAACTTTTGCATTTTCACTCAGTTTTACTCTTAATATCAATACTCAATACAAATACAATTATGGAGAATGATATTTAGTTTCGTCTCTGAAGATCACTGCAAATTTTGTACCTGAACGAGTGCCTGACGCAGAAATTTTTGATTGAAAGAAATCGCAGTAAAAATAAAAGATTTTACGACTTATAAAAAGTTATTGTTTGAAAATTGAAATTTTCTAACATTTTGTGCACATCAGACATAAAAGGACTCATTATAATTCACATTTGAATATTTGATACTTAAGAATAATGCGTTCAAATTTTTAAAAAATAGTCTCTAATTTAATAGTACTTGCATTAGACGCTCAAAATACCAACTTTGTTAATAAATTATATAATGCAAGAGAATAAACACGTTAACTCACATTTTAATGGCTTCAATATTCTGATTTTGAGATTCTAAAGAAAATTATCTTCTTTAATACAAACTCAAAGAAAGAGTTTTAAACTCTAGTTTCTTTACAAAGAGTTTCAAAACATTATATGAAATTACTATTCAGTACTAGAATTTTAACTCTCATAATAGGAAACCTCTCATTAATATGAGTAAAAAAATTAAAGAAATCAAAGTTAATTTTAAGCTAAATATTCTTTATTATATATGAGATCAAAAGTAAATTTTAATTTAAGAATTTAGAGCAGGTATTCATTAGTTATCTTTAAAGTGAATCATATATTGATTTGAGTGAATCTCTTCAAAGATACATACAATGACCGACACACTAATTAATGAAATACTTGAAAATAATATAAAATAAATGTGATATTTGAGAGAATTTATTTCATAATCCGATGAAAAGCTATTTCTGGCATTCATTCTCTCTTTTCTAATACAACACCAATACATCCAAACGGTTATAATTACAGCCATTCTTGAGATAAAGCAAGCAATTTATTCCCCAATATATCTATATTTCTGATGTAAAGCCAATACTTCCGATAATCTAAAGTAAAACTTTGAATTCGTTGATATCCCAGAAATTTGCAAATAACCAGAATTATTAATAAGAGATGAATACCAGTGAAGGCAATCGCAAACATAAGTATAAGATTCTGATTATCGAAACAGATGTTATACATTCCGAATAAATGCACAGCAATAGTGACCAAAGAAAGTGTTGTTATGGTAATTAGGATCAACTGTTGGCATACGATTATAATTATATCCACTCAATATTGCCTTAATGTATAATTCTATGAAAAGGCTTATAAGACAAACGACAAACAAAAACCATTTCAATCCATTCATCGATTGATTGTCTTCAGATATATTTATTTCTGGATATTTTATATTTATTTAAAATATTTTTTCAAAATTTATAAATAATCTTAAATATGAAAATAGAAAAAATTAAATTTTGTAGAACAGTATAGTCTTGTGTCTAACGGTTCACACAATAATAGCCTAAAGAAATGCAACAATGTTTTCAAAAATGAATGGAATGTTTCACTTATTAATATGAAAAATTAATCAACAGTGAGCCTAAGGAGCTGTCATCAGACTAAGGGTATTGCGATCTAACCTTTTAAGATAATTAAATATTTATAAACTCATTTTAATGCAAAAGTTTTTTAAGATTCTAATAAACATTCAAAAACTTCAGTAATACGAAAAGTTTTGCCTCTGTTTTTGTATTTTATGCAAAACATAAATTCATTTGAAAGGCACTTCAGGTCTTTTTATAATATTGAGTCTTAAAAAAGGTCTATTTTCCTATAAGAGAGTATATGTTCAACGCAGAGAATATTGTTGATTAAGTCTTAGAATAAAATTGAATCGGACACAGACTGACGGGTGAGTTAAGAAGAGTTAAATTTAAACAGTAATTTATTTTACAATATTCATATGCTGTACTACTACAGTAGTCCAAGAAATTACTAATGTCTCAACTCTTCTTAAACTAACATATTCTCACATCTTATAATGGTTTGTATTATTTATTCAATCACTTTATTACTTATCATTGAATTGAAACTTATTACTCAAAAGTCGCCGAAAAAATAAGAGAAATTATGACCTTCTCTAAGCCGAGAAAAATAATACAGTAATACCTCGATATACAGTAGTTGAATATTAGTTGCTTTCACTATATCGATGATTCACTTTACTATATCGAGCTATTACTGTATTAATTTAATTATAACAAAAATGTGAACCGCATACCAAGTTATGACAATTAAGAGGAAGCCATGAGATAACGAATATAACAACCATTGATATGAGCATTCCATTAGTCTTTCGAGTTCTCTCTCTTTCCATTTCTTCCCTTCTCATTGAGACACTTCCAGGTCGTGCTCGAGTCCTATTCCATAGTTTACCGCAAACTTTCACATAACAAAAGGTTATAATAATGAATGGTATCACGAATTGAAGCACTGAAGTAGAAATACCAAAAGCCTTACGGGACTCTTCGTAAGGCCAGTTCTCGTCACAATAGATAATACCACCAGAAGAAATAACTTCCATGAATATACCGTAAGGTAGAGTCAGAAAAGCTGCTGATATCCAAATAGAGACTATTATTATATAACATATTTTCATAGGCATTCGAGACTTGAATGGATATATGATTACGAAATATCGATCGATTGCTATCGACATCAGAGTAAAGGCTGAGATATAGACTGAAACTCCTATAGAAAAATGTAATTGAAGTGAGAAACAGGTCGCAAATATATGAATAATAAAATTATTAAAATTTTCTTTCGCAGTGCATTTATTTCCTTAACAAAAAACTCTTGCTTTCAAAAACATAAGGGACTGATTGGTTTTTGTTTGTTTTGTTTGTTATCAAAAGTTTTATGTGTAATTCTCGTCTCACTTAATGGTCTCTTTCAGGCATTTTTACGTAATGTTTGTTTTGCTTTTCTCATTCAATTTCTTATTGAATTTTGAAATATTTCTTATGGATTTTCAAACTGAGATTTGAAGCAATAAATTTTTATGTTATGAGAAAGTATTGAAGTTCATGTCAATAAACATTTAAAACTGAGAACTTTCATTGAGTAGAGATTTAATTCTTTTAGACTATTAAAAACATGGGTTAATAGTGTGTGTGAAATAAGGATTACTACATCAGCTCTAATCTAAACTATTTTCAGACAGTTTTTATTTTTATGACAAATTTAAGCCTTTTTATAGATTTTTCATTTATAATACTTAGTTATTAACAGGTTATTAACTGTTAGAATGGTTAGAATGAAAGCAAATACCAGTAATTTAATTAGCATTTAATACCTAGACTTGTAGCCATATAATTGAGGTTGAGATACTGTATTCTCATCCGGAATATTCCGTATAAAATTATAATTATCTGAGGAATAACACATTTTCCTATACAGTTATCACAAATGAAGTCTTTCATAAACATCACTTTTTATGGAAGACAATTCATTTTATCATAGATTATAATGATTTAACTGTCTATTTTGATATACTATGTTCAATGATAGTTCACTTCACTATGTAATTAGCATAATTCTAATTTTATTAATTTACTATAGAATTATAGCGAAATATCTGAAAATAAAATAATAAAATTCCTGAATATTTTTATACTTTGTACTATAGATTAATGAAGTAATAGATTTACAATAAGAACAAATACCTTATATACCGGTAATATATTATATTTTCATTCTTTTGGAATAAAACTTTGTTAGAAATATTTTTTCATTTCATTAATGACTCGAATTTTTCGAGTCATTTAACAAACTGAGGAATAAGTAAAATAAGTTAAAACTTTCTCAAGTCTTAGAGCGAGAAACTAAAAGTCATTAGCAGTGGAAGTCGAATGTTTTACAACATCGGAACTGTTCTGTCTTGAGAGTTAACATTGACTATTAAAGTGTTTTATATTGTAAAGACTTAACATTTGTACAAAAAATACAACAATAAATATAAGAAAACGTTAGTTATTAAGCAGTATACGTTAGAACATTATCTCAAACATTTTTATCTTTCAGTAAATTATTGCCTAAAAACAAAATCTTGTTCTGAAATATATATTGAAATCTTTTTAACTAATTATCTGTTTCTTTAGCCTTTTATAGAGTGAATCAAATAAATTTGTGAAAAATCTAGTGATGTTTATAGTTATAATAGGCGTAAAAGTTATGAAAAGAGATATAAGCTCAAAAATATTGGTAAATCTAATATTTTGTTATTCAATGCTAAAGTATTTGTTACTTAAAGAGCTACTTATCAGTGATGAGTAACTCTTTAAGTAACAAATACTTTAGCATTGAATAACAAAAAATTAGATTTACCACAATATTAATAAGTAATGGAATGATCTATTAAATAATTTTTAAAATGCTTTTTAGTCAATACTAATATAAATAATTCTTATGAGAGTGATATAGCGTAATGGTATTATATTATAAATAGTGTTTCCCATACAACCGTTGTAGAGATCTTACTTTTTGGGTTTAACCCGATAGAACCCGAATCGAACATGCGTATTGCATTGGTTTAATCACGTTTTTTACTCAAATATTGTTTTATTGTAAATATTCTGAATTTATTGTAAATATTTCGTAATTTAAAAATGTTCAAACAGTATCATTAAATGATGAACACCTAAATATACAGTCGATTTGGTACTACAATTGGGATATAGAGGGACATTTTCACTAATACATGTCATATTTTTGAATTTATGTACCAGAAATTGAAAATAAATTTTTGGTTTAAACCCGATAAAACCCGAATTAACTTAAATTTTTGAACCCGATTAAAACACCCCGAATAGGCGAAAAAATTAAACCCGAAAAGTAAGATCTCTAAAAACGTTGTTATACACATCTACAATGTTCAAAACAGGTATGTGGGTAGAATGTAATCTACAAGGATCCTGAAAGTCAATGTTGAGAGTTTCTACCACTTGAATTCTCAGAATTTCCAAAGCGCACCCCCTGAGGCATCAAGATTTTGTATACCTCGGAAATCTCAGTTCTAAGTGATTTTAAATAATAGGAAAGGTTCAGGAATGAATAGGATAACAATGTAGATATATGACGCCTTGTATAGGAAAAACGTTAATAATAATAATCGACTCAATGATTGAATCTGTGTTATGTGTGAATCTATTTTATTTCGTTTTGTATTTATATATCATTTTTAAAAACATGTTTGGAATTTATTGGTATTAAAATTACTTTATTTTGTCTTAAGTCTGACTCAAGTCATTTAGATCTTTAAAATATAAGTCAGAAATGAATGAGCTGTAAAGTGATTAATATTTTGAGTGGTTGTGTACAGGTTGTCAAGAGTTAACTGACATCTTAATTCGATCAATCAATAAACAAGCATAAAATCCAATAAACCTAAAGCGAAACTATATGAGTTCTCCAGACCTAATCTATAGCATATCTATTATGCATTACACCAATCAAATTATAATAAATCAAGTTTTTAAGAGCATTTCTTTAATTTTCTCATTTTTAATAGATATGTATAATTAAGTCTACAAAAGACCTCTCTTTTAGTTGATCCCTAATATTGACTCAAAACTTAATAAATAAATTAAAAAAACTCAAAAGACAATAAGCAAATAATTATATGTTTGATTAAACACGTATTTGATATAAAAAAGAAAACTAGTTTTCTAAAAAAGTTTTAAACCTTGTGCAAAAGGAACCAAATGACAGAGAAGTGCACCAAAACCCCAAGCCTTATATGTCAATAGATATAATGGAGTGAAAGGGACAGCAAATATACAAAGAAGTATATCAGAAAGTGCCAGATTAGTGATAAACATGTTGGTCACCGTATGCATTGTTGAGTTACGTAAAACCACGAAACAAACCAGTGTATTGCCCGCTATGCCTAAAGTGAAGATTAATAAGTAGAGACCGTAGAAAAATACTTTCAGTCCTCCGTCAATATATTCATATTCAACATTTAAATCGCTTATATTCTTATTTTCGGGTTCACTCCAATTATTTTCACTCCGTATATAACTTCCATTAAACGAACTTAGATTTGCACTCAATAGAACTGACGTCGAATTTGTAAAGTTTATGAATGTCTTGAAATCCATTGATTATTAAATTATTTATAATAAATTCCTAAAAAAAGTTAGAAATAAGATAAGTTCATAACTTATGAATGAAGCTTAAACTCTCTAATTTTTATAAATAGTTTTTATAAATAATTTTTATAATTTCTAAAAATATTATAATTTGTTTTGATAAACATATTATTCATAACAAACCATTTACTGAATTATTCATTGATTAATTATGTATTAAGTATTGGTATTTATAGTTTAATTGAGTTTGATATCAATTTTTGTTATGCATTAAGTTATTCTCATATTTCAATTTCAAAACTACCCTTAATTATAAGCCTTAAAAACCACTTCACTGCTAAATCGTATATAACTTACTAAAAGTCACTTAACTCTAGTGTTCACTCACTAAAAAGTACTGCACTGTACAGTCACTCAAACAAAGTTAGATAAAATCCATAAAAGTCCAGACACGAGTATTTAATAAATTAATAATTGTTTAGTTACTGAAAATGTAATTTTATTGAAACTGTAAGAGAACTTACTTTAAGTTAAATAATCAAATTTTCAAACCCTTATCTCTTCCGGAGTGATAAGAACTATATTTGTTTAAGTGACTGCACTGTACCCACTGTAGTGTATCAGTTATGCACTTGATTATCACCAAAAACTGTAGTATAAAATCCACTTTAAATCCTATCCTTAATAATAATTACTATTAATAAGTCTAAAACTTATTTAAAGCCATTATTCGATTCGATGGCTTAATACTGATGACTTAGCACTAGAATTAAAGAATGGCTTTCAGTACAGATTAATAAATATTGATTGAGAAATAAAATTGACGTCAAAGAGATGTCAAATAACTATTCAACTGACTGTATCGTTAATCATATTAAGTTTCTTTTGTTAGTAATAAAGTCAACAATACTTTGATAAAATCAGACATTTTCGGCAAATGCAGACTAAAAGCTCAATTCTAATGGCACTCAAATTAAGTTTAGATGTCTATAAAAATAGACTAAACGTTGACTCAATTGAGTACTTATTGTTATAAAATTCGTTAATAAAAATGCAATCAATTTTAATAGAACTGAAACTTAATATTTACTTAATTTGCTGAATAAGCTGTCATAAGTTGACTACTCTTAAGCATGTGTCGGGTTTTTAAACTTTGGCAAAAAAAGAAAATACAAAGATTTACTCTTATATTGCAATCTCAAGTCATTCATAAGTTCTTTAAATAAGCAAAAAAATAGTTTTGATATATCGGTTCAATTTAGAGAGAGATTTGTATTATATCAATAAAAATGCCTTAATTTGGTTGACATTTAAATGAATGTGAAAATATGATAATTAGTTAATGATATAATTTATTATTGCTTTAATAATTTTGTGAAATGCCTTTTAATTACAAACAACAGAAGGTTTATTTATGAAAAAGTATTTTTAAACACTTTATTCTTAAAATAAAATGAATTAATCAAATAAAATGCAAGCGGTTTCAAGTAAGTCTTCATCAGGGATAACAAATTATCTAAACATATATTTGAATCTCAACATATATTCAATTTATGTCTGCAACAGAAGATTTATGTGCGCATTAATAGTAAAATTAATTAATTAACGAATCAGTGAATACATGAAAAACTATTGAAATTTTTGAAATTAAAATGTAACTAAAAGTAATGATCATATTTTGTATTTATGCTTAACTGAGCGAATAAAGGCTGACCCTTAAGTTCCCAAATCTCAAACCATCGATAATCTACTCAAAGATTCCCTATTTATTACTTTTTGAAAACTTTGAATTATTTTTATTATTAAGAGAAGAGATTCTGAAGCTAACATACAAAAGCAAAACCAACCCTATAAAAGCTGACAATAATTTTGAGAATTTAGATAATTGAATGGTATGTATTTGAGCGAGAATAAGAGTATATGATTAAATGAACCGCAAGACCGAATGGCGAAACCGACAGTGTGGGATGCACTGCATTGTTGTACTGCACTACCTGTATTACTTAACCTCTACTTAAATGAGGTCAAGTTGTATCAATACATGTATTACGAGTATAGCTTACAGTCAAAGAAACCTCAGACTAGATTTTCTGTCTTTCGATTTGTTTAGTCAATTGTGAATTAGACAATTATGTACTGTACAAAGTACATAAAAATAAGACAATTAATTAATCAGATTTATTATACTCTGTAATAATGTTTTTATTACTCCCTTCAATTTTAAATAAATACTTCTTAGATTAAAGTTTTGAAAAGTTTATTTATAACACTTTTGGAGATTTTTAAACATTTAGTAAGCTTAGAGACCAGCGATTTTGTGTTTTATTTTTTTCTAAAATCGGCGGGATTTTTCGGGATTTATTTTCAAAAGCTTTATTCAAATACTTTTCGTGTTTTATAATAAGAATTGACAAATTTTTAATAATTAATAATTGGAAGAATTGTATTCATTTGCAATTAGCAACGCTAAGACTGATTCTCTTAAAAATGCAATAGAAAATCGAATTTAATGTTGTAAATTTTAAGAAATTAAGCTTTGCATGCTTAAATTTTTAGATTCAAAGATAACATTAGAAGCTTAATATTGTTAATTATCGGGGGAATTCGGGTTAAACATGAAAAACACGTTAAAAAATCGGCGGGTTTTATCGGGTTAAACCCGAAAACGCTTGTCTCTAAGTAAGCTATAAATGTAAAACATTAAAATCATAGTTTTAAAATACAAGAGAGACCATAGGAATGAAATGTTACAGGTTTGGTCCCTGGATGTCAACTCGAGACAACAGTGAAAAACTTTGTTTTTACACAATTAACACAATATGCGCTATAAAGTGACATAAGTATTTATAAAATATGACGAAACAAGTAAAAAAGGTCTTGAAAAAGCGGAAATCAAGTAAAATCTATATCTACGCCACTGCGTAAGAAAAGTTTACTTATTATTATTCTACTTAAAAGAAAATCAAAACCAAATCTGTAACAAATGAGTTATACATATTTCAAGGGCAAGTTTGGATCAGACAGAAAAATCAATATTACGAGTAAACCTGCTTATTATGTTATCTATTTTATATCTATTTTTTGGCATTTTGGAGATTTTCCAGTTCGTGGATAAATAATATATATATATTTTTTTTAGTTTAATAATGAGTTTTGTAATCTTAAAAAAAAGGTTTTGCTGAGGAATAACTTTTTTGAGAAACAATTAGATTTTTATAGTCAATAAAATCCTTTATTAAGTTAAGTATTAAACTGATAAAAAAGTTCTAAACTCTTAAAAAACTTTAAACAAAAAATTTCTAACTCACTAAACACTGTATGTTGGACTGAAACTGTCTGCATTTTTTTCTTTTGATTTTGAGTTTGAGTCAATTTATTGAAAAAATTTAAAAATTGTTTTCGATATTACATATGGCTAACATTTGTAGGCTTTCCTATTCATTTTTGTAAAATATTTCATATAAATAGAAAAATTAATTAAATTGTTAATAAAAAAAATGTTATTTTGAATTACAATTAAGTATTTTAATGCTTAAAAACATTATTATTTGTATTTGATAGAATCTAAAATTGATTTTGTATCCCTCTGTCACTCTTTATGCCTCTGACTCAGTAAATTTTTTTTTTGGCGAGAACTACTCTCGAAAATATAGCCACTTTAGTGAACTCTGGTTTAGGTGAGAACGGGACTACGCCTTATACCGCTTCGCTGTATGGAAACCCCTATTATTATTAGAGCTTAAATTATTCATACATTTTCTTTCCTTTGTCTGAAACAATTATCTCTCTGTGATTTTATAATAAACACATATTTGTTCACTTTATTCACATTATCATATATCATAATCAAATGATTAATATATATATGTATATCAAATAATTTTGCGACTGTTGCTGTTGTCGACACAAACCTAACTATAATTTCAATTTTCAAAATTTAACGGAACTGAAGCCCATAAATTCGAACCAAATCAACCCAAACCTAAATGTTTTTATCAAAACCTAACCCGAACAGAACCAACCCAATAGTTCATGAGTACAGAAAAATTGTTACAATTTATTTCTCGTAAAGTTGTTCCTAAATCAATAATTTTCCTGAAGTAATTCATGGGATTATTTCTTTTAATTTTTGGGAGCGTAAGCATAGATTACTTTTTAAAAATAATTTTCAAATTCTATCAGATAAGTTGAGTTCTACTTTAAATTGAATGCGGATGAAGAAGAGGAGCCGCTGCTTTAATGTGTAAAAGCATACAAGTCCTAACTCAGTATTTTATGATTATTGAGTAACGCCTTGTATGCTTTTGCACTTTAAAGAAGAGGCTCCTTTTCTTGATTCTCATTCAAATTGACTATCCAGTTGACCAGTTAAGTATTAGTATGTTTTAAGCAGTTTTAAGTAATGATGTAGAAAGCGAAAGACAAATGATGTAAAATAATTTCTCTTTTCGAAATCCAAAGACAAACAAATGAATTTTGAAAAGAACAATACAAACATTGAAAGCGAAACAACAATAGTTTTAAGGTAACTCATAAATCATAAGTTATAATAAAACTTATGATGCACGTAAAGCTTATAAATAAGTTAATAGTAGAAATTATATCTATTTAAACAATATTTTTATTAGAATAATATTTTTGGCTTCCAATTGACTCTCAGGAGTAAAAGAAGTTTGCGAAATACCACATAAAGTATATCAAGAGCTTTATTAAATGCTGAAATAAAATAAATAGAGGAGAGAAAATATTGATTTAAATGAAGTGAAAGACAAACACACCTATCAAATAACAGATAATAATAACTAAGTCATAGTCTTTTTTGCAGCGGTTGAATAAATACTGTCTGTTTAGCACTGTTTTCGAAGGACTTCAAATCATAAATAAATAATATTCTTTGTACAGAAAGTTTATTTGTGAAATAAAGTTAGATAAGTATTTAATGGATTTTTACTTATATAAATCCTAAACTAATGTTAATATAGAGTAGTTGTTAAATGTAAGAATACAACAGAACCAACAGAAGAGCAGTTATAAAAAATATATAGACGGCATACGAATATAAATAGTATCAAACCTCTGTTGCAGGTTTTTGTGTCAGCTGAATTATACCTAATGCAGAGATATATGAAGGTCTTAAGTTAGGTAATGGTTTCAATATTTAATGACACCTTCGCCGTAAATATTATAACACTAGAACATACACATACACACACACACACACACACACCATATACAATATACATACATACAAAGGCTCACTCACTCACTTTAAGTGATCTTATTATGCATTAATACTTTTACCGGGAATACATTTGAACAGAAGTTTTGTAGTCATTTGTTTTCTCTTAGAGTAAAAGTTATTCACAGTAAAGTAAAATTATTAGAAAATTTTAGAAAATTTTTGGTTAAATCTTTTGATTCTTGAGTCTTAAGTAAAGCTTTTTTTACAAAGATGAAAAGTTTTGCTAAAATTTATTTGATATGTCTCTGGGATATATTTGATCCTTACTTTAAGGTAAATCTGCTTTAACTATATAAAAGGTAAAAAGTTTTTTAACTTAAAGTTTTCAATACTTTATCCTTAACTTATAAGAAAATCTAAAGATCTGGTAATACATCATTTCAAGAATTCTTATAACTATTTGTTTAGTAGATTCGAAACATTCAGAATGATCGGTGATCTTTATGTTCGGCTTTTAAGCTTTGAATCGATTCTCGTTTAAAGTTATGGACAGATAGATTCTATTCACGTGTTAAGTGTATGTCTAAACTAAAGAAACTTAAGAAAAAAATATAAAGTTTTCTCAAACTAAGAAATGTTTGCAAAACCTGTCGTAAAATATTTATCTATCTTTAGAAATTAGATTGACTTGAATTACCTTTTGTCAAATTTAAACGAAAGAGAAGGTAAATACAAAGTGCAAAATAGTTGTCAACATCAATTTTATGTATCAAAGAATAAGTAAATAAATTAAAATGAGAATATATTACAATAAACATATTAATTATTCATGTTATGCAGTACAGTAGTTACACCCACTTTGAGGGTTTGAGGGTTTATATCGCCTCAAACATGAAATAGTATTTGAAAGAATGTATTAATAATTATTGATAGCATACAGGTTTGAATTATTCAGAAGTTATTTAATGGGTTTTTCGTCGATTTTTCTCAATTTATAAAAAGTCCATTTGAACTTTTCTCAAGATTCTATCGGTAGTTGTTTACATTGATTTTCCAGTACAAGGAGATGCATATAATATGAATTCACAATACGTAATATATAAAAATTCTTTAACATTGATTAAATTGAACTTTTAAAATGCCGGTAAATGAATCAAATAATCTTCTACTCATTAAATTTCTAAAATTTAGAATATAGAAAATCAAGTCTAAAATAATTAATTAAACACAATATTTGGGGTGTTTCGGGTCCTTTCAATTTGAAAGTATTTCTAATTTGGAATATAAAAAAGTAATTAACTTTATGAATGAAGAAATTTATCTGATTTTAATTAAATAATGGTATTGACAGTTGAGTCCCACTTAAATATTAATGTCTCAATAAACAGATACCATAGTATTACATTGAGTTACATTCTACAGTTAGAAAGTTATTCAATCAGAATAGTTGTTCGCCCACTCAATATCAAAAGAAACCGATCATACAATATATTGATGTAAAAGAATCAAATAATCCTCCTCTCATACTGTCTCATAATACCTAAACAAACGATACAGTTAATTCCGGTTATAAAGTACAGTACAAGCCAGTGCCGTACCCACAAATTTTTGGTTGAGAGGGTCAGCAATAGAGGAAAATCTCAATTTTTCTATCTATAGACCAACACTTAATAAACTCAAAATGCATGGGGGTCAGGGCCCCATTGCCCCCATAGCTGGGTGCGGCACTGGTAGTAGTTGAAGCTTTAAAATTTAACACTCGATAAATGGATAGTTTTTAAGATACTATTGTTAAGATAATTTAGGTCTAAGTCAAATTTTTTAATAAACTATTATTAAAATTGTTTTAATTTTTAAATTCAATTAATTTTAATTTTCACATTTGTGACTTTAATATTTGAATATAACTGTTGCAAAAATTCACAAGAAAGTTAGTAATAAGCAAATAATTTTATTTTTATTGTAATTCATTAATTATAATTTAAATTGAAAGATGAATATAAAGGGGAGTCAGACCAGCTCAAGAAGAAAGTTGACCGACTCATAATAGAAAGTGAGATCGATCTTCTGAAACTGCACTTTGGCTGTTCTGTGTCGACACGTCATTAGCCGAATGCAAACACTGGGTTAACTCTAAAATCTTAAATTATGATCTGAGCAAAGGCTGAATCTCTTTAATAAGGTTTGGGAGTTTGGCCGAAGAAAATTTAATTATGTTATGTAAATTGAATAGTAAGAAAAATAATTTCAATAGAATTAATATCCAACTATTCTTATTCTTTACTCTAAAAATTGTTTAAAGCTATGTAAGATATATATTTACGAGTTAGTATTGGTAAAGAATAAAAGAATAGTTAAATTTATTTTTGCTAAGTCTTCAATTTAAGCATTTTCTGCAGTATTGTCAGTTTTCGCAAAGCTATCAAAATTGTGGAAAGTTATTATTTCACTCTAAATCCCACTTCAATATGTTTTCTTTTGCTCTTTACCGATAGGCTTAAGCTTTATGCTTAATAAGAGTACTCATTATATTCCAAAATAAAATACGATTCAATGTATTTTCAACGATATATACATACCGTATACTCAATTCAAGCTTTCATGAGTTTACTCTAAACTTAATTCTCGAAAAGCTTAATAAATTAATTAAAAAGTACAGTAAAAAGCAAAGAGGGATGAAAGTAAGCGACATTAATTCAAATTTTAATAAGTAATGGCAATGAACTAATTGTTTAGTCGTAGAAAAAGTTATTTTTATTCCCGATCAATAAGAGAACTTAAACCCTAACTGACGTAATAAATAGTAAAAGCATTTCTCAAGCATTCACTCAGAATTCCATGAATTTAAGGGTTATATAGTTCAGAGACTAAACGCAAACTAAATGATAATAAATAGTAATTAATAAAATTTAATAGTTTTATAATAAAAATAATAAATAATATTTTATACCTCAAAGACTACACCATAGAATCATTTTGTGAGTTAAGTAGCTTTGCTTTTGGTAACATTTACTCACAAACTATGAATTCAAAAGTTATTTTTAATTAATTGTTTAAACTTTAAAGTTTATATCGATTCTTATTAATAGAACTTAATGCAAACCTAATAGGATTATCAAACCCTCATTTCTCGGCAATTTTTCTGTAATCATATCATCTTAATTTAGTTTCAAAGCTTTACATTTTATAAACAATAATAGTTTATAACAATCATAAGTAATAATAAACAAAAAAGTTACTATTTATGAGTTAAATATTTTGCAAATAATGGGGAAAAGTGAACAAACTTTTATCTAATTTCAAATATTATGAGTAGTTTGAGTTCTAATGTAAATATATATTTAATAAATTTTACATAAAAATGCTTGTTTGTATATTTTTCATTATTAAATAAGATTCAAATCAAAATGAGATTTTCAAAAATATAACTTTATTACAACAAATATTACGAAATTATTCAACCTTTGGAAACAAAAAACTTCTGCTCAGCAGAATTGTTGAAAATTGATCTAAACTTTAATATCTAATCAAAAATTTAATAAAAGTGTGATAACTAAATAAATTATAGCCAAAAGCACACTTTTCTTCTACGAGACATATCAGAGATATAAATTTAATCAAAAGTATGCTTAACTATAGTAATAATAAATAACATATTTTCAGTATTAATACCAGTTTTGATATATAAACGTCTTCTTACATAGAATTGAGAAAAATCTATAACAATCTCACATTTTGCTGAAAATTGGTTGACAAAATATGCGGCCGCAGTCATGATTTCATTAAGCAATAACTTCAACACATTTCTGCGAAGTTATCCATTAGTATCATATTTCAGACTGTTATAATCAACTATAGCTGAGGTTTTCAATCTTTTTCAAATGTGGTACCACTACAGCCTTAATTAGACTATAGCGTGACACCTATTTATGATGATAAAAAAATGCTCACCAACATTAAAATTTTTCTTACAATTTTTATTATAAACATACTGATAAAATTAATAAAATATTGATCTCATTTAATAAAAAAATAGCCAATTTCCCTAAAAATAATTCAATTAAAACTTAGTCATAATATTTATAGAACTACTCCTTTTTTGCGAAAATAGTGAAATAATTAATTTTAAATCAAATTTTCGCAATACTATAAATGTATTACAATTCGTACTGGTACAGTACCATCTACTGGTATGCCTACCACGGGTTGAAACCCACTATAAGATAGAAAATTAGATCTACTTTTCTGAAGAATTCATTTTCCCACAATCCATACTATAATTCTCCTATAGATATATTCCTCGACCACTAAGCTATTGATGGCTTGTACTTAATCTAATTTTCAGACCATAATTACAGACCATAGTACTTCTAAATGCTTTTCTCTTTTTGGTGTTCTAAGCCTTTATTCAGATTTAATTTTTCGACTCATTGAATATTAAAAAGTATTAGTTTTTTATCTCAAAACTTTCCAATTTAATGATTTTTTTTATTCAAGCTTTGCTCTCTGTATGAAATTGCTTGAAACCATTTTATTCAGTCAATTACCCGTCTATTGAGCTGAAAGACTTTGATGGCCATTAGAGAGATATTACATTCAATACTTGAACGATAAACAAAAGTTCACTTTTAGGAAAGAATATTTTGATTGAACCGAAAGGATGAATAAACTTAAAAATTTAGACTTAAAATCAACAAATTTTCAATTTAACCCAAAAAACTTGAAACTTTTTCATTGTAAGACTTGAAGGTTATTAATGAAAGCAAAATCTCTGCAGGAATTCTAAAAAAAGAACATTTTGCTAACAATTCTTTAATTCTCATAAGAATTGTTGCTCTTTTTTCTAACAAAAGGTAACCAATTGTTGAATTGAATCTTAAGGCCCGAATCAATTAGAACTATGTGTCAAGTGATAGATGTTTTTTACAACAGTTTCAGATACAAGAGCTAATGGCGTAAAATAGCGCTGAGAGTAAAATAGTGTCAAAAGAGTCAGACTTTCGTCAATGCATTTCTTAAGTGCACTTAAGCTAAAAGTCAATAAGGCTTTACTGTTAATGCTAAAGTCAATACTGTCTTTTTATAGGGCCTGAATACCCAAAAAAGCAGTTAATTCGTGATTAAAAATGTTTATCATTCAGATTTACGACTTTTATCCGCAGTGAATATTATATTGCAATTAAATACAAGATTAGTATTTAGGAATATTAAGGTTTCCAAAAGTAATTAGTAGTACAGTAATTATAAGTTATTTGAATAAGAAAACAGCTTATTATGGGTAGCGTTGAAAAACGAAAATTTTTTGAGAAAGTTTCTCATCAAAACAAAATTTCTAAAACTTTTCCAATACTAATTATAGGTAAAAACTTTTTCTTACAGGTTTACTCTGAATAATGTGTTAAAAATATATTTCAAATAGAATTAGTGTAAATCAAAAATTGATGAATATTTGTTTAACAATTATATTTCCATATTCTATAAACTTTTATATTATTCATAAATATTATATAAGATGTAATATCCGCATAAAAAGCATATGTTCAATCATAAAAGGAATTACATTAATATTTATAATACCTGTATTCATGTAATTCTGTTCATATTTTAAAATTTGTTTCATTTGTTGTTTTATTAATGGACTCATTTTTAATATACTCTAATAATCCATATCATAAGTTATATTCAATAATACAAGAACGTAGTCTTATTGTAATTTTTTGAGCCAATTAACGATACTTTTTAAGTCGATAGTAAGTTACTAGTACTCCAAAATAGATATCAAATACATTATTTATCAATATCTGATTAATCTTAAAATTATAATTTAATTTCTAAAATATAAAATAACAAAAGAAGTAAATTGTTTAACTATTTAATTAATTGATTTTTAGTCAATTTATTGGATAATTCACATATTCTCTACAAAATGTTATAATTATTCGTTATAATGTGGATAAAATTTTCTGATCCAAATCCAGAATCCGAGGATTATCTCAAACCAGTCTCAACCCACAGCATATTAGAGTGCAGTGCCGTATCCACAGACTCCCTAGCATTTCGAGGTGTTTAACTGTATAGTATACATGTAATCTGAGATTTTCCTCTATTGCTAGCCCTCAAACAAAAATTTTTGGGTACGGCACTGGTGTATGAACTCTTGTTGAGTGTCGACCTAAGCCTTAACCCACTGACTGAGCTTAAGTTACGTCTAGTGTAGTATAGACCACAAATTAGAAATATGAAAGTCTACTTATGATCAAACCTATGATTCGAATGACTCAAATTTATATAAGAATATGTTAGATCTTCTACTCAACCATTAGCTCTTAAATTATTTTCAATGCCTAACAAATAAGAGCATTGAATTACATGTTTTCACGTAAATATTAGTATAAGAAGTTTAACTTAAGGGTATTTATTCACATAAAATAACAGCTTATTCTATAAATAATTCTTGGCTTTTACGAGAAACTGCTCTCATTTTATTCCATAATTAAATTTACACATAATCAGTATAAAACAAATTTCTGTTCAATTGAAATTAAATTTACTATTTATTATCAAAATACTTCTTATCTCATTTTTAAAATAATTTTATTAAGTCCTCAATCGTGAAGATGTGTCAAATAATAAAATAATTTGAATGTAAATGCAATAAATTTTTCATCAGTGGGAATTTAATTTCAAGTTTAAATTAGTTTTGACTTTCAAAGTGAACTATTTTACATTTGTATATTTCTCTATCTATTTAATCAATTTATTTGTTCGAGATTTTGATCAAATCTCTTGTGGTTAACATACAAGTAGTGCTTTTATGATAAGTAAACTTTTCTGAGACAAGAATAAACTTAATCCCTAAATTGAATAAAACTCTACTTAACTTAATACAAATCTACTAAAAACAGTACAAAAAACTTTATGTAAAATACAACCAAAACTTTATTTAATAAAGAGAAAAATTTATTTGAAAATAATTTTCGCTCAAATATTTCAAAATTGAATAAATATATTGAAAATACTTGTAATACCGCGCAAATAGCCTATAGTCGCTATTTGCGCGGTAGAGTTTTTTAATGCAATTTATGATATTTTTAGATGTTTTAAAGGTGGCTAAATTTTTCAACAAATTAAAAAATATTTGTCAATCTTATCTTGTAATGTATCAAAAATTAAACATTTTAACGGTAACCTCGATGACTCGAATTCCGCGCTATTAATTATAAAACACTTAAAGTACGGGGGAGGGCTAGAAAAATATATTTAAACACTTTGTTTAACTCAAGTGGTCAGGTTCGGCGTTTGTATAGTCAAGTGAGTTATCAAATTACTCAGCTCTGTGGGATAAATCTAAAGATGTATAATACTTCGGGATGGGGTGTCAAAAAAACCCTTAAATAAGGGTTACCGCGCAAATAGCATTGGCCAAATAAATTATTTCCTAAACCAGGGCTCGCCAAGGGAAGGGTGTACACCCCCCCCCCCCCCAAGATTTTAAGGTTTAGAAAAAGCATGCCTCTTTGATTTTTTTTCAAGTTTTATTAAAAAATTATTGATTGATTTTTCGTGTTATTTATCGATAATGATGCATTAAAAATTTTAGTGTAAAATTAATTTATGAAAATTTTTGGCGCGAGAACATATTTCTCAAAATATTTTAGCGTGAATAAGTATTTTTCAAAATATTGTAGTAGAAAAACGGTGAGTTTTCCGGCTATCATGTTTTTTAGAAAAAAAAATCAATTAAAAAATTGGTGGCAATTATTTTTAAAAAAATTTTTGGCAGAAAAATCGATTTTGTAAAATAATTGTCTTATAAAATCAACGACTTTTGACCCCCTCTCTCGATTTTCAGGATTTTTAGAAAGCTCACCCCACCTGGATCTTTTGAGCTTGGCGAGCTTTGTCCTAAACACTTATATGCTGTGATGAACATTTATATAAATTAAACAGAGTCTCAAATTTTCAACTATAGCATTAATGCTATCATTAATTGGAATTTTTTTTAGATAAAAAGTCTAAAAAACATTTTATAACTTATTCAAATGTATTAAATTTGATTTATGGTTATCTAAAGCGAAATATAATGAGAATGCATAAAATTTTTTTTATTTAATGTTATTCGTTGTTTGTTAGAGTAACTCATTTGTCATTTTGAATAATTGATAGTAAAATAGAGTATTACTTCTTTGTTAAATATTTATTTAAAATATTTTATTAGTTTCGAAGAAACTCAAGTAAAGGCATAACGTTATAATTGAAAGCTATTTATTATTATAATAAAAGACATTTTTTATAGGCTTAACACAAAAAAATTTAATGAAATTCTTGAGCGCAAAAATATTAATTCAAATAAATCTCTCGTATATTTTTTAGAGAAGTAAATTACTTCTTGAGTTTTAAATAGTTTTAATATAAATGAAAAACTTTTGAATAACTAATTTAATAATCAATAATATTCACAATAGAATCTCTGCTTCATTTAAAGTCAAGACTTGAGAAGTTTTTGAGTGTAAAATTATTTAAATCTATAGGGGATTTCAAATTCACTGAGATCTCAAATTAGAAATTCTCGAATAATTCACAAATTCTATTAAGAGTATTAAATTAAATATTAGATTTTCCTAAACAACCTCCATTTGAATTCTCAAATTTCTAAAAAGAATTTGCATTAACACTATATTTTATAAGTTAATAAAGGGGTTGCTTTTTTTAAAGTTCAGGTTTCAATGTTAGCTTTGAATAAAATTCAAGAAAAAAGCGTGACATGAAAATAGTATTCTTTTCAATCCTTAGCTTTCTTTTTGCTTGATTTGAATCAAATTTCTATATGAAAAGTTTGCTTAAATGGAAGGAAACATAGATTTGTCGCAGTTTTTTCATATGGAAAAATTGAGGGAGTTATTAAGCTTTTATCGCTCAAAAAGTCATTTAGCGATATAAAATTTGAAATCTATACCAATATATGGAATTTGATGGCATGAATAATGGTTCTAAATCTTGAAAGCAGAACAGAGAAAACAAACATTCAAAAAATTAATTTTTAATTTAATTTTCAAATCATTTTCTATGCACAAAAATATTCAAATGAAAAAACATTTTTGTTAAACAAATAAATGAAATGAGAAAAATTGTTTAACCATTATGTGCTATAAGTTGAATAATTAAAATTTTCTCATAAAATAAAACTAATTTTCATGAATAATTCAATATATAAGAGTCGATGCCAAAAATAATTGCATCAAAGTAAGTATACATTGAAAACATATCTATTGAAAGCCACAAACATTGTTGTAAATCAATTTTCTCAATAATTGATTATTATTTGACTAAAATCATTCTCCAACTGATTACGTTTGTGATTAGTTTAAAGTCTTTTATTAACAATTATTCCCAAAAATTTAAAAATACAATGCAAATAGAGTTCTATATTTGCCTTCAACTCATTTGGGATAAAATTGAGAGAAAATAAATTCCTGTTAAACAGAGTGAGACTGTATGATAATTAGCATTTGCCGTAGTGTTAAGTTTTAAGAATATTTATCTCTAAAACTCGAATATTTTCTTTTACTTAGTTTTGTTGATCAGACTCTTTAAAGTTTTTATCGAAGTATTACTTTTTGCTTGAGTTAACTTTTGTTATAAAGAGAAAGTAAATATTAGTATAACTTGAAAAGTTTGAGCGAAGAGGGTTTCGACTTGTTTTGTAGTTAAAACTCTATAATTATGATAAAATAACGAAAACTTTTTATTCCATTTTATTTACTTAACATTTATATGCATTTTGAGTACTGTGCGGTACATTACGTTTCATAAAAGCGGTTATCTTTCTCTATCGATTCTATTGTGATTCAAATCACTAATTTGTATTATAATAGCACTCAAACCCAGCACTTTATGCAATAGAAAAATAAGTAATTGGGCAAATCTTCCACTAAATGCCTTCTTTTGTTTGAGGCGTTAGTACTATTAAATTACGAGAAAAACAAATGATTATTCACTTTTAATCAGTTCAAAATATTCTTAAGAAATTCAATAGACATTAAGTATCTAACAATTCATTGCTAAATAATATAAAATTCAAAAATAGGTGATATGTTATGAGAATATAAGATTAAATGTGTTAGAAGGATTTCTTTAGCAGAATGCATGTTAAGTTATTATATATTTTGTTAAAATAATTTTAATTTTTTTGGCTATTTTTTGTATATATATATATTAAATTATTAACTATTGAGCAGAACAAATCTGTGAAAACATTTTTATAAAGTTTTTCACTGAGAAAAAGAGTTTATTACTATATTTTATTCAAACATTTTTATAAGTTATATATTTTTGCATTACATGCTTCGTATGAAAAACTAAACTTTAAAAAAAACTTTAATAAGTTTTTATTACATTAAAAGTTGTTGTTAAATAATTTTACTTTATAAACAAAAAATATTAAAATTAATTTTAAAAAATTAAATTAAAATTGAATTAAGGAATAAACTTACGATTAATTGTCATTCAAAATAATTGAAATCTGAAAGAGAAAATCATTAAAACTTGAGTTTCCAGTACATGAGAGAAAAGTTTTCTTGTCTTTTAATGGAAAACATAATAATATAAAAGTTCGGCCACCTTTTGATGGTAAGAATTGTTCACAAAGTGAGAAAAAATATAAAAGAGTACAAGATATGAAGCGGCAAAAGTTTAGTATAATTTAAAGGCTATACTCTTTTTCAGTATAACAAATTGAAAAGACAGGAATCAGAATTTGTGAGATAGAATACGTATGAAAGTATAGTGCAATGTGTGTACCAGTAGTCCAACACATTCTTTTATAAGAAAGGCATTAAATTATATGCTTTTCAGATTAGAAACGCATGCGTTTCGGTCAAACGTATATATGAAAAACTATTTTCTTTATTTTTTTTCGCGTGTCGTATTTTTTGAGTAAAACTTATCGTAAAGTAAGCTTCAATTTGTGTTTATGTTGAATGAAAAGGCGTCAAATTGTATTTAAAGAATATATATCTCCGAAAGAAGTCATGAAATTTTACCAAAACATTTTGTTTGTTGTAGAATAATACTAATAATTATTCTTACTATTATTCTACAAAAAACAGAATAATATTAAGAATAATTATTAAGCCTCAAAAAAGTGGAAAATAAATAACGTGTTTAGTATAACTTCATTTTATTTTAACTTCAGATTCTTATTTTATAGTAAGAAAATGAATAAAATTTAAGTTATAAATAGAGATTCCTAGAATTGGATTTTCCCTATTTTTTGGTAATTTCCCAAATGATGGACGTCAGGACATTCATTTGGTCCATAATTATCAGAAAAACATGTTAAATGTTCTTATTTTTCCCTATTTTCTTTCTAAAGTCGCTAATTTGCTATTTTTTAGGCATAAAAATTAATTTTACCAAAAACCTTCACTCAGATTATGAGATTTTTTCTATAATATTCCTGTAGAGCTAAGTGATACCTCAGATACTTCTCAAAAGTTGAAAAATCAAGAATTTAAACGCTTTCTATTTAAATACACAAATCCGCATTAAATTCTTTACATGATTGTTACATTCAAAATATTTATGAGAAATGATGCCAATCTAGGAAAATAATTAATCAAATTTTTTTATTATCCACTATACCTCACATATAAGAAATAGATATGATTTTAATTTATTAGCTGGCATTTTAAATGGAGTTACATCTTAGCCTATTGTATTGGAAATCATATATCAATAAATCATACAATAAATCGCGCATTGAATTAAGCATTGAATTAAGCATTGAATTAAGCATTGAATTAAGCATTGAATTAAGCATTAAATTAAGCATTGAATTAAGCCTATCAACTAATAAGGCCAGAAGGGATCAAATATTAAATTGTTTTATTGGTTGCATCCGATTTGGCAAAAACTATAAAAGCGATGTTTGATGGAAAAGTACCCCTATTCTAATCTTAAACATGTACAATACATGCTTTGGTTCATTTATTTGTGATGCCATAAGAATCACATGAAAATGGTCTTTAGAAATCTCCCTTAAGATGAATGCTATTCAAATCCATTTGCAAGATTAAGCATCTATCTAATCCTGTTCTTAACTGTCGGATCCTAATTTCTGTGCAGCTTTCACATTACTTCCAATTTTATATATAAATTCAAAGTAATAGCAATAATAATAATTCTCACCATTTTTTGGCTCTATTTTAGCTGCTTTTAGTACCTATTATCCAGTCTCTAATTATAATCAATTTTTAAATTCTAATTGAGCTTAAAAAATATTTTATTTAGTTATTATAATCCTGTTAAGCAACTAATATTCATCTGGCTTTAACTTTTTATTGTGAGTCAAATTTTTTAGTGATTTTTATCGAATAAATTCTGGCTTTGGCTGAATGTTATCAGTAGGGAAAGGAAAAATAGTATTTTACCTATTTTTTTATCTTTCATGCAATCCATTCAGGAGTTAAATATGAGGCGAATCACATCAAAATAAGTGATTTGAGACATGTTTATAAATGCCTATTTTGAAAGTGAGGTACTATTTTGCCTATAAACGACTGTTATTGCCTATTCCATGATTTTTATTGTTTTTTAATGGAAAAATCAATAATTTTTTAATAAAAAGCGAAAATACTAAATAAAATTTTTAACCTGAAAAAATTGTTATATAAATCCAATGAGTTTTTATGATCCATTAATTTTTTATTTTTCTGCTCCCAAAATATCCGATAGTTTTACAAATCTTTCATATATTTTCAATATATTAAATTTACTAAATAAATAGTGCTTAATAATTGAAATTTTAAGGCACTATTAGTGCCTATTTCACAACTTTTTAGGTACTATTATAGGCGCCTTTCAAAAGTACTTTTTAAAGTACTTTTTCCCTTTCCCTAGTTATCAATATTTTATGAATGAAATATTTTGTTATAAAACGTAAAAATACTTAAAATATGAGAAAATATATAAATAAATTATTATCAATCTTTGCTTGAATTGTCAATTGTTAGTTAATTATAAAAATAATCTTTTTAGGGCAACATATTTTCCTAAAATTTCTATTTGTTTGACAAATAGATAATCAAACATATGAATCAAACTTATATTAATTTGTTTTAGTCGACATTTAGTTAATAAAGTTCAATACAATAATAGAAATGGAACACAACTTGTTATCAAAGAATCTTGTTATGTGCGGACCACTAACTCAAGCAATAATTACTTTTTTGTGACCACACTTATAAACAGAGACTAAATGGCGTTATAAAGTGGTGACAATTGTGCGATCAACTGATACTTGACTGGTCCAAATAGAAGCGAGCTTTTGTCGCTAATCGCTATTTTTGTAACTTTTAAAAGTGAATCCATACATAATAAATAGTATAAAATTGATAAAATAATTTAGTTATAATTAGTGTTGGGTGAGTCCCAACTTTCTATTTCAGTCTCAGTTTCAGTTTCAGTCTTTGAAATTTTTCTATTTCAGTCTTAGTTTGAGTTTGAGTTCTCGGAACTGAAATACAGAATGACAAATATTAATTACTATTAAATTTCTAAAATAGGTTGGATAGTATTAAATTTTGTTCTCACTCTATTATTATATTTAATTTTCACTAATCATAGAAAATATTTCAAAATCCTAAATATATTTCATTTTTAACACTATATATTAAAATCATAAAAACTCTCATAAAAATATAAAAGAAATAATGTAAGCATTAAAGTCATTTATTTTAATTCAATTATTTTTCTAATTCTTAATATTTATGTATATTTGATGTCTATCTTAAATCGATTCTATTTCTGTTTCAGTTTCAGTCTTTGAAAATTTTCTATTTCAGTCTCAGTTTCAGTTTCAGTCCCAAAGACTGATACATCACTAGTTATAATTAGGATTAGGAAGTTCTGGACCTAAAAATATGGTCAGACATTTATCATATAATGTGTCTACTGTATTGTGATGTCAACACATGTTAGAATGATA